>WSYH01001021.1:51757-86310 GCA_036426205.1 Ascaphus truei | reverse complement strand
GAGAAAGGGGAGGAGAGACAGAGAGAGGGGATAGAGACAGAGAGAGGGGAGAGAGAGACGGAAGAGGGGAGAGAGAGAGACGGAAGAGGGGAGAGAGAGACGGAAGAGGGGAGAGAGACAGAAGAGGGGAGAGAGACGGAAGAGGGGAGAGAGAGGAAGAGGGGAGAGAGACGGAAGAGGGGGAGAAGAGAAGCAGGAAGAGGGGAAGAGAAGAGACGGAAGAGGGGAGAGAGACGGAACGAGGGGAGAGAGGGGGGGGGACGAGAGATGTGACAGGTTCGGAGAGAGAGGACAGGACAGGGTAGGCGACTGACTGATTGGGGGGGGTGTGACCGACTGAGGGTTTATGGGTGGATGGGGAGGGCTGACGGCTGGGGGATGAGTGGGGAGGGGTGACGGAGCCATGGGGGACTGACTAGATGGGGGGGGGGCGGGAGGACTGATTGGGGGATACCTCTGGTGGTCCGGCACACCCACACACCCAATCCTCTCTCATAAACAGAGCACACACAACACACACTCTCTCTCTATATACACACACAAACAAACACCTCTCCTCTCTCTCATATTACACACACACACACACTCTCTCTCTCTCTCGATACACACAATCTTCTTCTCTACACACACACACTCCAATAAAACACACACTCCCATACACACGACAGAGAGAGAGGGTACACACAGACAGAGAGGGAGAGAGGGAAGAAGAAGAGATGAGAGAGAGAAGGGAGAGGAGAGGAGACACAGACCGAGAGCGGTGTGAGAGGAGAGAGACAGAGAGAGAGGCGAAGAGACAGCGAGAGGGGAGAGAGGAGTGGAGAGAGATGAGAGACGGAGACTGAGAAGAGGGGAGAGAGAGGACATGAGGGGCGGAGAGAGAGAAGGCAGGGGAGAGATCAGCAGAGAGGGCGAGATCTGAAAGAGACAGAGAGAGGGGCGAGAGAGACAGAGAGAGCGCGAGAGAGACAGAGAGAGGGGCGAGAGAGACAGAGGCAGAAGAGAGGGGCGAGAGAGAGCGGAGAGGACAGAGGGAAGGGGCGAGAGAGACAGACGAGAGGGGCAAGTGCCGAAGAGGGCGGGGAGCGGAGTGCAGAGAGGAGGGGGCGAAGAAGAAGCAGAGAGACGGGGGCGAAGAGACCGATGCAGAGAGGGGCGAGAGGAGACAAGAGAGGGACAGAGAGGAGGGACAGAGAGAATGAGAGAGAAAGAGAGAGGGGACCAGCAGAGGAGGAGGACAGAGAGAGAGACAGAGACGAGCAACAGAGACGGGGGGAGAGAGACAGAGAGGGGGGGAGAGAGAGCAGAGAAGGGGGGAGAGAGAGACAGAGAAGGGGGAGAAGAGACAGATGGACAGGGGGAGGAGATGGACAGAGGACAGGGGAGAGAAGAGAAGAGACAGAGGACAGGGGAGAGAGAAGAGACAGGGGGGAGAGAGACAGAGAGGGGAAGAGAGACAGAGAGGGGAGAGAGACAGAGAGGGGAGAGAGACAGAGACAGGGGAGAGAGACAGAGAAACAGGGAGGCGAGAGACAGAGAGAGGGGAGAGCGACAGAGACAGGGGGAGAGACTGAGACAGGGGAGAGTGATGAGAGGACAGGCACGGGGAGGAGAGAGACAGAGCGAGGGGAGAGGACAGAAGACAGGGGAGCGAGACAGAGGACAGGGGAGAGGAGGACAGAAGAGGGGAGAGAGAGAAAGATGGACAAAAGGGGGGAGAAGAGAAAGAGAAAAGGGAAAGAGACGGAGAGAGGAGGCTCCGAGACGAGGAGAGAAAGGGGAGAGAGCAGAAGGAAAGAGGGGGGGTGAGGAGAGAGAGAGAGAGAAGGACCGAGGGGGCAGAGAGAGAGAGACGAAGAGGGGACGAGAGAGAGAAGGAAGAGAAGAAGGGGAGAGAGACGGAAGAGGGCGAGAGAGGACGGAGCAGGGGAGAGGAGACGGAAGAGGGGAAGAAAGAGAGAGACGGAAGAGGGTAGTTATAGAAGAGACGGGAAAGAGGGGCGAGAGAGGAGAGGGGCGGGCAGAGGGAAAGTGGAGCGAAAGACATGACTGATTGCGGGGGGGGGGCGGGTGACCGACTGGGGTTATTGGGTGGGGGGGGGGCTGATCCGAACTGGGGTTATTGGGTGGGGAGGGGATTAGCGGACCGACTGGGGGATTGGGTGGGGAGGGTGGGCAGGGGTGACGGACTGGGTGACGGACTCTGACGAGAGGGTGTTGGGGTGGGTGGGGGGGGGGGGAGAGGGACGGATTGGGGGAGGACCGGTCGGGTGTCAGCCACCACCGACACACCCACGCGCGCGCGTGCGAGACAGACACACACACACACACACACAAAACACACACACATCACCACCGACACGAACACACCAACACACAAAAGAGAGCTAGGATAATATAAAAACAAAAAACAAAACTCAAACTCGCGAGGCGCATAAAAAAACTACTATCGAGAAGACAAAAAAACACCAATTACAAACAAAACCACACGGCCTATACACACGACTATAACATAACACTCTCCCATACACCACAACACACACACACACATCACTCTCCACACCACATCACACACACACACACACACACTTACTCACACACACACACACTCGCCCACACACCACAAACTCGGCCAACACACACCACACTCTCGCACAAAACACAAGCACTCTCCCCCACACACACACTCCCACTTCCCATACCACCACACAACAAAACACACACATACAGAACACATGAAACTCAGGAAAATAACAAAAAAAAAACTCACAGAAAAAAAACAAGCTACCAAGACAACACAAACACACTATCAAAAAACACACACACACGCACTTCCAATACACAACAATCTTCCCATAGCACCACACAACACACTCTACAATACAAACCACTCTCCATAGACAGACACACAACAAAAACACACACACACCCAACAAACACAACTCATTCCCACACACACCCACACTTTCCCCATACACACACACAACACAACACACACACACACTCACACACACACACTCTCCCATACACACACACACAATCAAACTCTCCCATACACACACACACTCCCACACACACTCAGCACATACACACTCTCCCATACACACACACTCTCCCACACACTCTCTCCCACACACACACACAGACACACACTCCCATACACACACACACACTCTCCCATACACACACACACTCTCCCATACACACACACACACACTCCCATACAAACACACACACACTCTCCCATACACAGACACACACAGGGAGGGGGTGAGGAAGAGAGAAAAGGCTGCGACAAGCAATATCACTGCCCGTGCGCCAATCCCTTGCCTTGCGCGGGCTGCAGGAGCGCTGGGGACAGAGGGGGTACGGAACACCCCCGCTACCACCTCCCGTCCGGCGGCAGCGGGAGCGCCGGAGCACCTCTACTAGCACCTCCCGCCTCGCGGGGACGAGCGACGGGGAGGAGCATCCCCGCTACCACCTCCCGTCCGGCGGGCAGCGGAAGCGCCGGGGACGGAGAGGAGCGCCGGAGATGAGCACCCCTGCCTCGCGGGGACGAGCACCGGAACTAGGAGGAGCATCCCCGCACCCACTTCCCGCCCGGCGGGCAGCGGGAGCACAAGGACGGAATAGCACCTCTACTAGCACCTCCCGCCTCGCGGGGACGAGCAACAGGGAGGAGCATACCAGCTACCACCTCCCGCCCGGCCGGCAGCGGGAGCGCGGGGACAGAGGATCACCTCCACTACCACCTCCCGCATCGGTTGCTGGATTTGTAAAAAAAAAAATAATAATAATAAATAAAATAAAAATATATATATTTTTTTTTAAATCACCGAACCGCGTGCGCTAAGCGGCCATTAGGCGGTGTCGCCACGGGGGCAAAGCCGGCCACCCCTGGCGACCGGGCGACCGAATTTGTCGAGCGCTGTATGTATATATATATCTTAATATATAAAATCGAATGGTTAGTGAGGTTAGTGCTATCTGCGGTGAATCTGATTGGTCCGTGACTCTCATTGGCCAAGAGGTACGCCCCACTGTGACATCACCTCCTTCACTCTCACACACTTGCAGTCACACCACATGCCCAGAACCTCTGAGGACTCCTTGGTAAGTTGACATATCACACTGTCACCCCCCACACTCACACACAACCCTGTACACACAGTCACCCCCTCACACTCACACACTCAGTGCCACACTCAACACTGTACACACACTCACACTCAACCCTGTACACACACACACACTGTCACCCCTGTGTACACACACATTCACACTCACCCCTGTCAAACAACAACCTGTACACACACACACACATACACACACACTGTCAGCCCTGTGTACACACACACACACTCTCACCCCTGTGTACACACACACATCTTACACATTCCACACATTCACACTCACCCATTTCCTTTATTGTCCCTGTGCACATCATCTCTTTTCATCCCGCTCTCTGGCCACATGCCCGTCTAAACCGCTCATATATGCCCGCCGCCGCGCACATTACACCGCCCGCACGCGTCCATTACCTTTATTGTCCCTGTGCACACGCGCGCACATTACACCCCCTCCGCTCACCTCTCCCGGCGCTCCCCTCATCTCCATCCCCGGCGGGGGAACAGGCAGCAGACCCCCTTCCTCCCTCGCGGCGCCTCATCTCCATCCCCGGCGGGGGAACAGGCAGCGGACCCCCTTCCTCCCTCGCGGCGCCTAAGATGGCGGCGCGCCCGGAAGGACACCCTTCTTCCCTCGCGGCGCCGAGTGAGAAGATGGCGGCGGCCGGAAGTAGAGGTAGGTGTCGCGTGTGTGTCGCTCTAGGTGACGTGTGTGTGTGTGTGTGTGTATGATCTACCATATTGCTGTGAGTGACCTGATTTTAGCTCGTGTTAAATAAACCCATTACTATTTACACTATTGAGTCCGCGCTGCTCCTTTTTGTTTTCTAGAAGTATCGAGGAAGGTAGTTGATCCGTGGATAGCTGTTCGGAGGATCCAGTGTTTTTATTTTTTACTTTGAGGTTTTTTATACCTTTTTGTATTGGTATTTCCCTTCCCATTTTTTATCCTTGTGTTTCAGTTCCCCTCTCCCTCCCCCTTCCATCTTTCCTGTCATATATGTTGTTTGTTTGTCTGTTTTATGTGGTTTGTCAATTTCTGGCATATTATACTAGCAATGTACAATACTCCCTCATATTCATTGATTGGGATTATATCTATACAGTATATACATTCCATGATTAGTTTAATTGATCTATATCATTTTTGTACATTGGTATTTGATTTTTGTATATTTCATCTATTGCATTTATTACGGCGCTGTGATTTCTTGTTTTCTTTCTTTATATCTATATATTGATATCGATATAGATATCATCACATTCAGCCCCTGTTGATCCACTGCTGGATGAAGCCTTTCCAATGATCTTCCAGGTATTGCTGTTGCAGCCTCTTCTCTACGTTGATCCAACAAATTTTCTGATTTCATCCGTCCATCTTATTTTGGGTTGTTGCCTTCGTCTTTTAATCTCCCTTGGAATCCAGAATTTCTTCACCCTGGTGAAGGTGTCACAGACTTTTGTTTGTTTAAAACCCATTCATTCTTTTTACCCTCTTCTGGTAATACCCTTCACACACTTCTTTGCGTTTTCTTCGCATTTAGGGTTCCATTTTCACATCCATAAGTGAGCATGGGCAGAATACACTGGTCAACATTTTTCCTCTTGAGGCACAGTGGACGGTTTCTTGAAATATGGTTTTGTTTCTTGCAAATGTCTCTTTCTCATCTTCATTCTCTTATTGATTTAAATCAAAAGGTTTCCATCCATTCTTAAATGGCTGGCCAAGTTAGACATGGTCTTCAACCTCTTCTAGTTCTATTCAATTTATTTTGATCTTTGCAGACTTGAGGCATTTGTTAAACATGCCTTTGGTCTTGCTGAGATTCACATGGATGCCCTCATTCTTACTTGCTTTGGCGAGTTCTCCAATTTGTTGCTGGAGGTCTTTTGTAAATCGTAGGAGACACAAGTATTCACCATTGATTTTTTTAATGTATGTATGTATATCCTTATTTATATAACGCCATAAATGTACAGTGTTTAATTGGAGGTGAACCATACAAGAAGATCTGGACTCTGCACTACAACAACAACTTTGCAATTGTGAAAACTTGACAATCTAAATGCTGTGATTATTATTATGCTGTGTGTGTACTTTGTACTCTTACTCTCCTCCAGTACCTGCAAAGTCTCTCCTCCTGCATCTCACTATGCCCTCCCTCCTGCTTTTTCTGTTTACTGTTTCCTCACTCCTTTGTAAACGTTTCTGTTCTCTCCAACTTCCACACTCCCCTCCTATCCACTTTTCATTATCCCTCCTCCCCTCCACGTATGCCTGTGCCCATACACTGTACCATTATTTATACAGCTCTCTCCGAACAACTTCTTTACCCCTCAATAAAAAGCACCCCCACAAATCCTCTATTCACACCCTCTATCCAGTGCCATCTTAACGCATGAGCACACTGGGCAGTTGATCGGGGGCCCCACGAGCATAGGGGCCCCATGCTAATCTATGCACAGACCAGAATTTAACACTAATTTTCCAATCACCCACCTCAACAATCAAATCTCCCGCTAACTCGGTAGAAGGAGAAAAATTAAGACTTGTAGTGGAGTGTTGGCATGTCTGCATTCGCAAGAGAAATTTTGCAGGGCCCAGTGCCCGGGGGCCTATAATGCTGCTAAGAAGGCCCTGCATCTATCTACTCCTTTCTGCTGCTGGGGATCTTTCCTAATCCTGAACGCTTGGCAGGGTTTGGATTGGCATTTTAAGAGTGATGCATTTAAAGTGATCATTTTAAGTGAGAATATAAAGTTAGGCTGTCGTTTGACTAGAGGTGGACTAAGGAAGACTGCAACTCCCCTACACAAGACAACAAACGGTGAGCTACTCTGACCACACTATAACCCCATGCTTGTTAGCCTGCACAAGTTAACCCCCCATCCCATTGCAACTTATTTTACTGCAGCCTGTCCCAACACTGACTGCACACAACTACCTCCCCCCTCAACCCTCACCCACACTGCCGACTGCAAACCCTGAATAGACTCTAACATTGCAATGCAACAAAACATTTGACAAGGAAAAGGCACACCCCTGCTGTTTAGTCTGCACACACATACTTGGCTCACAACAGCTCCATGCAGCATTACCTACCTCTGGCATAATGAACCTGGTATATACCTCAACTTTGTTCTTTCGTGTGGCCTCATGGAAATATTATTCTCTCTATCCACTACAAACTCCTCCCTCCTGGCCCACACCCAACATCACCATACACCCTGGACTACTCAAAAGCCTTGCACTAACTACTGAATATTGGTGGTGAACCCTAATAACCAGCACACAACCACTGCTAACTCTAATGGTAAACACCACATACTTACAACTTGCAAACTACTCAAATTTCCACCCTTTACAACTCAGTCCCATACCCCTGAGAATACCCCCTTTAAATTCCAAAAAGGTCTATCTGTCGCCCATATAAAAATCCGGAGCCTGCTGCCCAAACTGGATGAACAAAGAGCATGGTGTCTTATGCATAAACCTAAAGCCATCTTTCTTACAGAAACATGGCTAACCCCTAAAACCCCTGATGCACATATTGCCATTCAGGGATACTCCATTTCTATGAGAGATAGGTCAAAGAGAGGAGGAAGGGTGTTATTTTATATTGCAGACACCTTACAATTTACACAGTTAAATTGCCCCCCAAGCCCACCCTCTTTTGAAATCCTAGTTGGCAGAATCTGCCTCCCCTTTTCTAAGCCCATCTTGCTTGCTGGCATCTACCGCCCACCTAAAGTCCCTTTACAGTCCCAGTTTCTTGGCTTCATTTCCTCTCTGAATGAGAAGAGTGAGCTGCTAGTTCTTGGGGATTTCAACTTCAAATGGCTTGACCCTAAAAACTACAAAATCCAGATACAAATCAAATCGCTTAACCTATCGCAACTCATTTCCCAACCCACACGGAACAGCAGGGTAGCTGAGCACACAAAAAGAAATGCAATAATTTATAAAAAGTTCATTTTATTGACTGATTACAGTCACAAACCATCCGACGTTTCGGTGTACAAACACCTTCTTCAGGGATGCATATAAAGTGACACACAAACCCTTATAAAGCTACCAAGTGACCCCACACAACGCCCACCCACCTCCCTCCAGCTAGTCCAATCCGATAGGCTCCATCAGACACCGCCCGTCAAACAGGTGCAAGGAGACTTCCTGGTAATGTCATGACCTCATAACACAGCACCGTCAAACCCAGGGGAACACTGGGTATTTCTTCAGAGAGAACTCCATTCTCATCAGGGAAGCATTATAGCTCCATGGAAACTGCTAGCCAATCAGGACGCTCCAGGGAGAGAAAAACACAGGCAGCTGCTGGAATGGAAAACCGAACCGGCAGTAGAGGGAGAGGCGTGGCTACACCAAGTAACACTAGCCAATAAGAGCACAGCTCAGCGCTCAATAACAAGGAACAGCACAATACTGTGAAAGAAAAACAGGCAATAAACAAAACACATATTGATGTGAGGCAACAAACCATCTTGTGGTCCATCAAGAGAACATAGAAACCTCATAATAAACCAATATGTTACCCACTAAAGCATAACAGATTACAATATAAAATACAGATGAAAAGCCAGTGAACATCATAGTACTGACTACTTTGTCACGGACAAACCTGAAATCGCACAACCATTCCTTGCTTGACTGGATTCTCGCCTCAAATCCCAGCAGAATCCAATCTTCTGGCATCCTTCCTGACATTTTCAGTGACCATGCAATAGTATACTGTGTAAGGAAAATAAAACCACCCCAATCAAGCCCTTAAAGTTCTCCTCACTAGAACATTTCAAAAATTTAACCCACAACAGTTTCTGGATGACCTTATCATCTGCCCTTGGCACAGAATCGACTTAATTCCCGACCCTGATTCTGCGCTAGACTATTTCCAGTCAGAGTTCTTAAAACTCTTTGATACCCATGCTCCACTACGCAGAATAAGGGTACGGGGTGCCCACCTTCCATAGGTTACACCTGACCTTATAGCACTCTACCAGCTATGGGATACCTTGTGGAAAAGCTACAAAGTAACTGGCACTACCAAGGATCTCAATCACTACAGATGCCTGCGGAACATGTGCACAAGGCACACAAAAGCACAATATTACTCTGAAAATCTCCTCCAGAATACATCAAACCCAGCTAACTTCTGGAAGGTTATTGTAAGAGGACATGTGCAGAGGTACGCAATGGAGACTGTTTTAAGGCGACATTAAAATAAGGCTTTATTGGGCCTGTCGCTTTAAACACAGCAAAACATAGGAAAAATAGTGAGCCAAACAAAACCTGCTCCACTTTGGCGTATATGTATACTTATATTCCAGCACTATTTAACTGGGTGGCTACCCAAGCTATTCATCAGTCCAAGTTATATAAATATATTTATATATATATACAGATATAGCCAACAGTCCAATAAGAAAAGACTTATCTGTTTGCTGGGTTGCTGCCTTTTCTCCAGATATATCAGCATCCAGGTTTTGAAGTCTTATTTGTCAGCTGGGTTGTATCTTGCAAGCTCCAGACATCTTTGTGTTCCCTCGGTCAGTCTCACCTGTGAGACTCAGGAACCTCTGCTCTGTCTGTTTCCTGGTTCAGCTCACGTGTGAGCTCAGTAAGAATCTCCCCTTTCTGTCTCAGAGGCAGGCTTTTCTAAAAAAACCTCTAATCGGCCAGGTGAAGTTGGTTAACTGCTGGTTCCAGTTAACCACCACACTGCTGGATTAGAGGCACATTTCTGAACAGGGATAAGTCCCCTGTTACATACCTCCCCTGTTTGTGGGAAGCTCAGGCTTGCCACGGCCAAAGCCCATCCTTCCACTCTCATTCGAGATCTTTCTGTGACTTAAATGAGAGTGGATGGAGGAAGAGAACCCTCAGTCCCGCTGGGATTGGAGCCCTTTCTCCAGTTTATTTGTGTCTCCTCCCGAAGGTGCTGGAGCTTAGCACTCCTCAGACGCTCGAGGAGGACTTTTCCCAAGTATCGTCTTCTTTCTGAGTGCGTGGTCATGAGATTTCCCTTGCATCGGGTGCTCCTCTTTTTGTAGATAAACTGTATGGCGACAGTTGTTGAGCAGTTAGGACTAGCCCTTAGAGTTTTCTGCCCTTGAAGCTGTCTTTCTGCACTTCCTCCACTCAACCTTCTAACCATCAAGAACCAAGTAATATTACTAAGGAGGATATTACCCTGACAAATCCCACTGACATTGCAAATGCATTCAATGATTACTTTGTGGGGTGGGCTACTAACTTATTAGCGAAACGCATCCCAAACCACAAACATGAATCTAATCCTGGGAGTATCCCTATAGCCCCACCCCCTCCCAACACTGCTCACAATTTTCAATTTGGCCCAGTATCCGAAGAGGAGATTACACAAGCGCTCCACAAATTAAAACTAAGCAGCCAATGTGAACTTGACTTACTGCAATCTAAGTTCCTAAGACTTGGTGCCCCAGCCATTTCCAAACCAATTGCTTCCTTAATCAATTCTATCCTGTCTGCAGGCCATATCCCTAAGACCTGGGAAACTGCCAGAGTTGTCCCAATCTTCAAAAGTGGGGAGAAAAACACTGTCTCAAACTACAGGCCAATCTCTCTTCTCCCAATCCTATCCAAAGTCATGGGAAAATGTGTTCACTCCCAATTAAGTGATTACTATACCAAGACAAATTTCCCTAGCCATTTCCAATCTGACTTTGACATGATGTCTCCCTGCTGCACTCCCTTGCTGATCCTGGTGACATGGTGTCTCCCTGCTGCACTCCCTTGCTGATCCTGGTGACATGGTGTCTCCCTGCCGCACTCCCTTGCTGATCCTGGTGACACGGTGTCTCCCTGCCTCACTCCCTTGCTGATCCTGGTGACATGGTGTCTCCCTGCCGCACTCCCTTGCTGATCCTGGTGACACTGTGTCTCCCTGCCGCACTCCTGTGCTGATCCTGGTGACACGGTGTCTCCCTGCCGCACTCCCTCACTGATCCTGGTGACACGGTGTCTCCCTGCCTCACTCCCTTGCTGATCCTGGTGACACAGTGTCTCCCTGCCGCACTCCCTTGCTGATCCTGGTGACACGGTGTCTCCCTGCCGCACTCCCTCACTGATCCTGGTGACACGGTGTCTGCCTGCCGCACTCCCTCACTGATCCTGGTGACATGGTGTCTCCCTGCCGCACTCCCTCACTGATCCTTGTGACACGGTGTCTCACTGCCACACTCCCTTGCTGATCCTGGTGACATGGTGTCTCCCTGCCGCACTCCCTTGCTGATCCTGGTGACACAGTGTCTCCCTGCCGCACTCCTGTGCTGATCCTGGTGACACGGTGTCTCCCCGCCGCACTCCCTCACTGATCCTGGTGACACGGAGTCGCACTGCCTTGCTGATCCTGGTGACATGGTGTCTCCCCGCCGCACTCCCTCACTGATCCTTATCTTTCTTCTATCATCATGCAATCTAATGGTTGATGTGGCATTCTCATAAATGTTCTTTATCATATCAATGTATGCTTCTTTAACACCTTAACCCCCAAATATATATATGTGTGTGTGTGTTTTCACATAATGTGACCTTCAAGATATTGTATTCTGTACTGTACATATTGTGTTATTCTTAGTTAATTGATTGGAATGTAACTTTTATCACCTTTTTATCATTTCTCTGTGATTCCTGAACACCCTTTTGGCAGCTATTGGCTCCAAAATTGGTCTCCGTAGCTCAGTCCTTGTTAGGCGTTTGCTGTTTGTTTTTATAGTATGTATGTGAGGTATGTCCAGTCTATTCTATCCTCCCTTTGAATCTCTTTTCCTTGCCAGATATACAAAGTAAAGCAGCTGTTCTGTCTAAGTGACCTGGCAGATAAACTGTGTTACATGTGGGATGAAACTTTCAGGATCAAGACGGGTGTAGTGTGTGTGTGTGTGTGTGTGTGTGTGTGTGTGTGTGTGTGTGTGTGTGTGTGTGTGTGTGTGTGTGTGTGTGTGTGTGTGTGTGTTTAGGGCTTTGACTACTAATTATACCACCCAAAGCCGTTAAGGTCCAATGACTCGATGAGTGACAACAATAGCCATTTATATAATTATAGTATGTTATATATGTTTAATATTGTGCTGACTGTGTGCTGCGCTGTATATATAATTTATACAGCAACTTTATTTCCTATATATGAGCCCTGCTTGAAGAAAGCAGTCTGTGCGAAAGATACTAACCTTACGTTGTGTGCATATAAAAAGATGGAGAGTGCCCTTCACTCCTTCCAAAATGGTGGTTGGTAGCAGGAAAGCAGGAATCCCAGCAGAAATCGCTCCATAGATTTCAAATTCTTGTTGAACTTCCTGTGAGGATTGCATTTAACAATAGTGGACTCTCAGGAATTATTATTATGACCTTATTATGACCAATTATTACCTGACCTTAAAGGGAGGGAAGCATATACTACCTGATTGGCTGGCTTCCCTCCCTTTTTGATGACGTCACATCCTTAAACAAAAATGGAATCTGTCACATGGTACACCAACCAATGAGATTGGGGGTGTATCATTTCACACTCAAATGTGATGTCACAGGCCTTACATAAGGCCTGTTCCTTCTCATTTGGGCCCAAGAAGACAACGGGGCATCATCTCCGGACCCTTTGGATTATACAGCAGAGAAGACAGAAGAACAGAAAGAAGAAAAGGAGGAAAGAATTTACCGGAGACGTCTCTTCAATCAACAGATGATCGTGGACTTCTTCGCATCAGCTGTTGAGGAGCATTGCATCGTGGGTCAAGAGATGGTGCGCGAGTAGGACGGGGGTGAAGACAGCAAAGGAAAGAAACACATTGATTGAATGTTATTTAATTGTGTATTTTTGGGGGGGACGCTCATTGACTGCCAATGTGTTTATACATGCCCCTTTCTGGCGATAGATAAGCACAGCAACAAACAATGCAATTTTTGGCAAATATTTTTTATTTCATTGTAATGTATTGTATTTGTTATTGGTTTCCTTAGGTTGCCCATCCATTGTCATTGTGGCAATCCATGCGCATATTGTGGGCATGGTTTACAACAATCACAGTCAATGGCTTTATTGTCAAGTACAGTACTTGTTTTTGTTTAAATGTTGTGTTTTATTTTGTGGCTCTTTTTTTTAGCTTGCCCATTCATTGCCATTGTGGCAATCCATAGTCATATTGGGGACATGGTTTACCACTGTGACAAATCAATGGATAGAGGAGGAGTGGGAGTTGCCCCAGGGAGGGTGGTTAGGCCTCCCGGGTGGGTAGCGGTGGAGGGGTGTTAGCCCCTTAATTACTATAGCGATTAGTAACCACTAAGGTGATTAAGGGGTTAGTGGCCAGTAGTTTGTTTTTTATTGTAATGTTGCTGATGAAGGACGAGAAAGATTGTGATGAGGACGAAGACGGCATTCATCCTGATAAGGGTAAGGCCAACTTTAATTTGCTATATACTGGCTTGCTAATGTTTTATTTAGCCATCTTTGGCTAATAGCACTTTTACCCATTCCATTGTGGTGTTGTTGGTACAGGGGGTGAAGATGGTAGTTGCCTCAGGATGGTGTTTAGGCCTTGTGGGACGGTAGCACGGGGGTTAACCCCTTCATTGCCTTAGCGGTTGTAACCGCTACGGTAATGAAGGGATTGACATCTACTGCCACCCTCCCACAAGGCCTAAACACCCACCCTGAGGCAACTACAACCTTCACTCATCCCCTGTACCAACAACAAATCAGTGTCTGCTATTTAACTCCTCCATTACCTTAGCGGTTAGCTGCTAAGTTAATGAAACTGGCTGCAATTTTATTTTTATTACATAGGATTCAATCCGGGGGTCTTCAGAGCTGAAATAAATATGCGGGTCAGCTCCGGAGATCCCCGGAGACCCCTAAAGACCCCCGGTATCACTCCTATGCAGTAATAATTAAAGAAACCCCTTGATATGCAAATCGCAATTCTGATCTCGCCAAAAGAATGCGAGTGTTTATAGTACGATCTGCACATCGGAGTTTGGTCATTTTTTCAGCTACCGCACTTCTTGTTACAGCCAGAGTGTTATAGCTCGGTAAAAAGCCAGTTTTGTGCGATATTGCCATGTTATCGAAGCTTTGTGAATAGCTGCACATGCAATATCGCTCTAAAAGAGCATTTATGGTGCATTAATGCACTTGTCGAAATCTAATGAATAAGCGCCTAAATGTCTATTTGACTTTTGTTACTGTGTTTTTGAGTAAAAAAAGAATGACCTTGCACTCACCCTGTCTTATATAATGCAGCTAGAGGTGCTAGGATCCTGCATCTACAGTATACCGCTGGGTGCATACAACTATACAAATAAAAACATGCTGGATCAGCGCTCAATTCCATAGTGCGGGGAAACAGTTTCAGGTGACGAGGATCCGGCTTGTGCAGCCAACACAACATAGACAAACAATGTCTTCAAGGTGCAGGTATCCTCTAGGACAGAGGTACACAGTGCAGGTCACCTCTAGGACAGAGATACAAAGTGCAGGTCTCCTCTAGGACAGAGATACACAGTGCAGGTCTCCTCTAGGACAGAGATACACAGTGCAGGTCTCCACTAGGACAGAGATACAAGGTGCAGGTCTCCTCTAGGACAGAGATACACAGTGCAGGTCTCCTCTAGGACAGAGATACAAGGTGCAGGTCACCTCTAGGACAGAGATACAAGGTGCAGGTATCCTCTAGGACAGAGATACACAGTGCAGGTCTCCTCTAGGACAGAGATACAAAGTGCAGGTCACCTCTAGGACAGAGATACAAAGTGCAGGTCTCCTCTGGGACAGAGATACACAGTGCAGGTCTCCTCTAGGACAGAGGTACAAGGTGCAGGTCACCTCTAGGATAGAGATATACAGTGCAGGTCTCCTTTAGGACAGAGATACACAGTGCAGGTTTCCTCTAGGATAGAGATACAAGGTGCAGGTCTCCTCTAGGACAGAGGTACAAGGTGCAGATCACCTCTAGGACAGAGATATAAAGTGCAGGTCACCTCTGGGACAGAGATACACAGTGCAGGTCTCCTCTAGGACAGAGGTACACAATGCAGGTCTGCTCTAGGACAGAGATACAAAGTAGAGCTCTGCTCACAAGTTCATAATGAAGTTCTCCATTTAATGTGCCAAGAGACTACGTTCCAGGTCCCATATGGACCTTTCATCAGGTGATGTTCTTGGCTGTCACATGAAATGGATACCGTCATTATGAACGTGTGAGCAGAGCTGTACTTTCTATCTCTGTCTTAGAGGAGACTTGCATCTTGAAGAAATTGTTTGTCAAAGACGGAGCCACCTGTGCTGAAGCAGGGATATTCCACAAACCTGACCTGTTGGTGACCCTTGCGGACTGGAGTGTCAGGACGTGCTCACCACAAATGAGACGGGACCGCGGTGCTGAGGTGGGATAGGATATAACGCCACCCACAGCCACGAGGGCACGTCTTGAGAGTAGAGTGGTCTGGGAGTCCGGATCGGGGCAAGAGAGGTACGGATGGTAGAGGGTGCTGTTTGCTAAATCCGGGGTTAGAGAGAGGGACGTAATCGTTTACCGTTTGCCGAGATCGGGATGCCAGAGGTGCGGGTAGACGTAGCGGAAGCCGGTTCGGTACACGAGGAAGACTGCAAAACAAGACAGGACAAGACAGGACTAGGGAGGCAGAGAGTGATGAGAACAACTGGTTCTATGCTCAGCCGATGAGTTAATGAAGCTGCAGGGTTTATATATGGGCAAGAGGGTCCAATGGCTGAGTAGCAAGGTGGAGGTGTGTGAATTGGCCAGGCTGAGACAGGGATAGGTCCAGAGGAACTCCTGGGGGAGGGAGTAGACGCACGGATGTATTTGATTGCAGCATTACAAATGGGCGATATGCCTTTAAGAGGCTGACGCTCCTCTATGTGGGCGTGCCCCCGTGTAGACGTTCCTGCGAGCGCATGACCGGACACACGCCCAGGCCCGACAGTAGAAGGGGAGTGCTGGCGTGCGCGCGCGCGTCTAGGCAAGATGGCGACCGGCGTCCTGGAGGAAGGATCGCTGCGAGGCGCGGGAGAGTCCGGAGGAGCCGCGGGTAAGTGAGGAGCACGCCGAGGGCAGCGTGACTCCCAGGTCGTGACATGGAGTTGGCCACTCTTGGTCTTTGGAAATGATTTGCTAAAGGTCTCCAGGCTGGGGCAAAGCAGAACAAAAACAGGAAAAAAAAACTGTGCGCTTCCTTCCCCGGCACAGATATTGGGCCCTGTACTAAGGTCTAGGGTTTGATTTATTGTTGATCGTCAAATTTTTAGTACTAAATAATAAATAGTGCAAACCTACATAAAATGCGTTGTATGTACGAAGGCGTCGCACATCCGACACATCATTGGCTGTTTGAAATCATGACGCATGTCGTGATATTGTATGACATAGAATGTCATTTTTTTTGTTTAAATGTTGTATTTTTAACTTGCGTTAGTACATTTAATTTATTAGTGTAATATTATTGCTATTAGCCATAGTGGGAAAATACATTTTGGTAAGCTGTATAATTAAATATCCCTGCTGCGCCAAATACATCTTTGGTTGATACATAGCAACTTAATTATGCGCTAACATAATAATAATATTACTAATAGTAATAGTTATAATAATAATAACAAAGAAAATAATTATTTTGGGGCGCAAATTTTGTGCCAAAAGAACAGTTCACAACATTTAGTACATTGGTATTTTCTGCATTGGCTTTTCCCCCGGCAGGGAGTTTAATAAATAAGTTATAAAACGGGTGCAACTCTAAGGACATGGGGCCTCCGTGCCATTGATCACTACTTAGCACTTGCATGGAACGCTTCCCTTGATTCAACGTAAATTTATTCACGAATCTATGGAATTTATCCTTAAGCACAATTATTTTCTTTTCAATCACCAGTTTTACTTACAACACTGTGGCACAGCTACGGGGACACGTTTTGCGCCTTCTTTTGCCAATCTTTATATGGGATGGTGGGGAGTCTGTGCACATATGGGGAGTTGGTGTGTCTCCTCCACAGCTTAAGGAGGAGATATATCGACGATATTTTGGTCATTTGGGACGGAGATAAGGACTCCTTTGAGACCTTTGTCAAGAAAATTAATGACAACAGTTTTAATCTTTAATTTACAAGTGAAATCAATCATGAAAGGATCACATTTTTAGATCTAGTGATCTACATTAAGGATGATCTACTTTTGACAAAAACACACTTTAAAAATACTAATGTCAATTCGTATCTTCATCCAAATAGTGGACATGAAAAAAAGTGCATTGACAATATTCCGTTCTTCGTATTAGAAGAAATTGTGTAGATGAGGATACCTTTAAGGAACAAATCACAGTCACTTTGGGAACGTTTTTTAAAAATATATATAAAACAGTTGCTCAAAAATCAAGATAAAAATAAAAATAAAACATCAAGCAATGTCCACTTTATAGCTAAGTTGAACAATGACCATAGTATAGTTCAACAAAAAGACAATACACCATATTGTGTTACACAATTTAATGGCTCTCACAATTCCATTAGGAAAATATTGTCAAAACATTGGCATATTTTACATTTGGACCCTGTGCTTAAGAGCTTCCTTTAAAAAAAAACGCCAATTGTGTGTAAGAAATCCCAGACGTTAAAGGGCATCCTTGCACCAAGTTTAATGAAAGGTACCAATATTAAACACCCTAAAGATCTGAGAGATACTTTGGGTCTGTTGGGTAACTATAGGTGTTCAAGATGTAAAATCTGTCCAAAAATGCTTACCAATAAAACATTCCAATCACATGTAACAGGATTGGAATATTCTATATCCAACTTTATTGATTGTATGTCCACTTATGTAGTCTACATTCTTCAATGTCCATGTGGACTACAATATGTGGGCAGAACTAAGCGTCATCTCAAGTTACGCATTATGGAGTATCTTAGGAACATGTCACGGGTGCTCGCCACAAACCAGGGCCGGACCGCAGGGCTGAGGTGGGGATGTGAAAACACCGAACTAGGCCGCGAAGCCGGGTCCGGGTTGCGCAGCTCGTAGTCGTGGATTAGCCGGGTCAGGGCAGAAGAGGGTAGGATCGTACTGTAGAAGGTTGGAGAGCGGAGAGTAGTCGAATTCCGGAGCCGAGGTCCAAGGATGCCAGAGGTCAGGAGTCTGGTACAAGGCTGGAGGTCAAGATTCAAAGAACAAGAGAACAAAGCAAGGCAGCTTGTAGCAAGCACGGCAAACACAAAATATACTCAAGAGAAGAGATGGGGGAGCACAATGTGAGGGGGATGTAATAACTTTCACTGACGGTCAATATGGTGTTTAAGACTCTATTGATCCCTCATAGAAAGAGAAACTCCTTGGATATGGAGTTTGCGTACAAATGTGTGATCACAGGGTTTAGATGGAAAAATAAATAATAAACTTACACGGCCTTGTGTAGTTGTATCCTCTTTTACTTCTTTTCGTGTCTTGCTTCTGAATGGTGGTGCTTCTTTCTGAATCCACCGACCAAAAGGAGAAAAAAAAGGACCAGAAAAAAAGAAGCACCACCATTCAGAAGCAAGACACGAAAAGAAGTAAAAGAAACCTTGATGGGATACAACTTACACAAGGCCGTGTAAGTTTATTTATTTATTTTTCCATCTAAACCCTGTGATCACACATTTGTACGCAAACTCCCTATCCAAGGAGTTTCTCTTTCTATGAGGGATCAATAGAGTCTTAAACACCATATTGACCGTCAGTGAAAGTTATTACATCCCCCTCACATTGTGCTCCCCCATCTCTTCTTTTGTTTCATATATACCAAGGGTCCAGGATAGACCCTAGTGGGGTAATTTTGAGTCACACGAGGACTTTTCAAGAGAACTCCGATTAAGGTTGTATTATACCCTTCACATCTTTAAAATACACATCCATTAACCAAGTGACGGTTAGAGCTAGCGCCCGAGTAACACACCATAACAAAATATACTCAGCAATCAGCCCTGGGCTGACTAAAGCTATATACTAGAGGGAGCCAATGAGAGACCTTACCCAGGCGTGAGGTCAGAGGTAAGTCGAGCGTCGGTAGGATGATACAGGAT
This sequence comes from Ascaphus truei, assembly GCA_036426205.1. Taxonomy (NCBI): domain Eukaryota; kingdom Metazoa; phylum Chordata; class Amphibia; order Anura; family Ascaphidae; genus Ascaphus; species Ascaphus truei. Next base: position 67,064 of record WSYH01001021.1, on the reverse strand, counting down.
GCAGGGTAGGTGCGCAGGCATCATTGGAATTGCAGGAACCTGGTGTGTTGCTGCGTGCGCCCGCGATGCGCGGCCTCGACGGGGGCACGCAGCGACGCCTGTGCTGGCCAGATGATTGGTGGATACCCGCGGAGGTCCGTCGTGGTGGCGCAAGCCTCCGACGGGAGGAGCGGGTGTGCGTGAGTCCCTGCTGGATAGGAACGGCGTGGGAGGTAAGGGCTGCGAGCGGCCGGTCCTTACAGTACCCCCCCCCCCTTCAGGATCGACCTCCGGACGATCCACTCGAGGTTTAAGCGGGAATTTTTGGTGAAAAGCCTGAGTTTGCCTGGGAGCATGCACTTGGTTCTGCGGGATCCACTCCCTTTCCTCAGGACCAAAACCCTTCCAATGTACTAGATACTGGAGGCCTCCTCTTGAGAGGCGGGAGTTCAGAATAGATTGGACTTCGAACTCCTCCTGTCCGTCTATTAGTCTGGGATGAGGTGTGATGTGCTGGGTTTGGGGGTTAGATTTGAAAGGTTTCAGCAAGGAGCAGTGAAAAACGGATGGAATTCGCATAGTTGCAGGCAATTTTAGTCGGTAGGCGACAGGATTGACTATCTCCAAGATTAGGAATGGTCCAATAAATCTAGGTGCCAGTTTGGGGGATGTAACCTTTAGGCGGATGTTCCTAGTGGATAACCATACCTTCTGATCCGGAGCATAGTTGGGTGAATCCTGACGGTGGCGATCGGCCTGTCTTTTTTGCATAGCAATGGCATGCCTGAGGTTGTTCTGGATCTTCTCCCAGGAGGACTGAAGATCCTGGATCCTATCCTCAGCGGCAGGAACCCCTGTATTGGGAGCAGAATTGGAGAGAGTAGAGGGGTGAAAACCGTAATTAGAAAAAAAATGGGGACTGTTGGGTGGACCCATTCCTGAGATTGTTAAGAGCAAATTCTGCCCATGGGAGTAGATCGTACCAATTGTCTTGAGCGTCGGAGATGAAGCAATGAAGGAACTGCTCTAAAGATTGGTTGGTGCATTCCGTTTGACCATTGGTCTGACGATGGTATCCAGAGGAGAAGTGCAGTGCCACGTTAAGTCTTTGCAGAAGGCCCTCCAGAATCTGGATACGAACTGGGAGCCGCGATCTGAGACTATGGTCTGGGGGGATCCATGAAGCCTGAAGATCTCCTTTCCGAATACCTTGGATAATTTGAGGGCGCTGGGCAGGCCCCTGAGTTGAATAAAGTGTACTTGTTTGGTGAAGCAATCGACTACCGCTAATATAGTGTCCATCCCTTTGGATTTAGGCAGATCCACGATAAAATCCATCGAAAGGTGTCTCCATGGTTGATCAGGAATGGGGAGAGGCTGTAGAAGGCCCAGGGTTTTATTCCGTGGTGACTTGTTCTGTGCACAAATAGGGCATGCAGAGACGTAGTCCTGAATGTCTTTGCGCATACCCGGCCACCAGAATGTTCGCTGTAAGAAGTCTAAAGTCCTTTTAATCCCAGGGTGACCCACTGTTTTGGACGCATGTCCCCATTGCATTACATTCTGGTGGAAGATGGGGGGAGCGTACAACCGTCCGTTAGGCGCCTTGAGACCCTGCGGGATCTGGTCTTGAACCCTGGCGATTTCTGACAAGGCATCGAAGGTATTGGCAGAAAGGACACAATTAGGAGGGAGTATAGTCTCCTGGTGGTCCTCAGTTTTATCCTCTACAGCGAACTGTCATGAAAGTGCGTCTGCTCTCACGTTTTTGGATCCTGGAATGTAGGCTATGACAAAGTTAAACCGCATGAAGAAAAGCGACCAGCGTGCCTGACGTGAGCTGAGACGACGAGCCGTCTCAATATATAACAGATTCTTGTGATCCGTGAGGATGGTGATGGGGTTTTCTGCGCCTTCCAAGAGGTGGCGCCAATCCTCTAGGGCCATCTTGATAGCAAGAAGCTCCCGATTACCCACATCGTAATTCCGCTCTGCCGCTGAAAATTTCCTCGAAAAAAAGCACAAGGATGCAGTCTGGCCTGTTGATTCTTCCTCTGAGAGAGTATGGCCCCTGCTCCTATATCGGAGGCGTCCACCTCGAGGGTGAATGGCTGTCCAGGATCCGGATGCACCAGGATGGGTGCCGTAACAAAAGCTTTATTCAAAGTTTCAAAGGCGCTGATAGCCTCGGGTGACCATAGTGCTGGCTTGGCGTTCTTCTGGGTGAGAGCTGTGATGGGTGCAACTACTGAAGACATTTTTTTTATGAATCGGCGGTAATAGTTGGAAAAACCTAAAAACCTCTGTGCCGCTTTCAGAGAGAGGACGCGGCCAATCTATAACCGCTCTCACTTTGGCAGGATCCATAGCCAGGCCCGTATCAGAGATAATGTATCCCAGGAACGATGTGGAAGACGGATGAAATTGGCACTTCTCTAACTTAGCAAACAGGCGGTTCTCCCATAGCCTCTGAAGTACCTGCTTTACGTGTCCTGTGTGTTCCTGGACATTCTTGGAGAATATGAGGATATCGTCCAGGTAGACCACCACGTGCTTATCCAGGAGATCCCTGAAGATATCGTTAAAGTCCTGGAAGACTGCAGGCGCATTACAGAGGCCAAAGGGCATCACCAGGTACTCATAGTGCCCATCGCGTGTGTTGAAGGCAGTTTTCCATTCATCCCCCTGGTGAATCCTGACCAGGTTGTATGCCCCCCGCAGATCAAGTTTAGAGAAAATCTTGGCACCCTGTAACCTGTTGAATAATTCCGCAATCAGGGGTAAAGGGTACCGGTTCTTGATGGTTACTTTATTAGGGCCGCAGTAATCGATGCATGGCCGTAGGGTGCCATCCTTTTTCTTTACAAAAAAGAATCCTGCCCCCGCCGGAGATGATGATTTGCGAATGAAGCCCTCTGTAAATTCTCCAGTATGTATTGTCTCATGGCTCTGGTCTCGAGAGGGGACAGAGGATAGGAGCTGGGGGGAACGACGCCAGGAAGTAGGTCGATGGGACAATCATAGGTGCGGTGGGGTGGCAACTCTTCGGCTTGGATCTTGTCAAAGACATCTCTGAACTCGTTGTAGATCTCCGGGAGTTGGAATTTACTAAGTTCTGGGGTCGAAAGAACTGCTATGGCTTTGGAGGAATCTAGGCAAGCCTCACTACAGTGGGTCCTCCAAGTGATGGGCTGTGACTAGGTCCAGTCTATCTGGGTATTGTGGGACTGTAGCCAGGGAAGGCCCAGTATCACATTAACTGAGGGTGTGTGGATGGCGTCTAGATGTATCCATTCGGAATGGCCGCCGGTCATCTTGAGACGTAGGGAGATTCCTCTCAGCGAACCTCTGGTCGATAAAGTTTCCCCCGGAACCGGAGTCCAGAAATGCCAGCGTTGCGGTGTTACCGAAATCTCCAGATAGAGTGACCGGAAGCAGTATTTTGGATGGTAGTGGGGGAGAAGAAGAAGTTACTGTCCCCAGTATGGTTCTCCCAATACTCACTGGGGGAAGGCGTTTCCCGACTTTGAAGGACAGGTGATCACTAGGTGTCCACTGCTCCCACAGTAAAGGCACAGACCCGCGCGGTGCCTGTGTTGCTTCTCTGCCGAAGATAGACGGGTACCTCCCAACTGCATGGGTTCCTCTGTAGATGCAGATGCGGAATCCCCGGAACCTGTGTAAGAGACGGGAGATGGTGGGATCCTTCTTTGGCGTTTTCCTTGCTCTGCTCTTCGCTCCTGAAGGCGTTGGTCCATGCATATGCATAATGCAATGAGTGACTCCAAACCGGTGGGGCGTTCCAGGGCGGCCAGTTCATCCTTGAGAGATTCTGTTAATCCCTGCCAGAAGACCGCAGCCAGCGCCTCATTATTCCAAGTTGTTTCTGCCGCTATGGTGCGGAATTCGAGCGCATAACCTGCCATGGAACGGTTTCCCTGCGTGATATTGAGGCGAGAAGATGCAGCAGTTACCCTCCTTCCCGGCATATCGAACACCCTGCGGAATTCTTTGCAGAATCGATCCAGGTCGGAGGTCAGGTCCGGACGTTGCTCCCATATGGGTGTAGCCCAGGCCAGGGCATCGTCAATCAGTAAGGAGATTATATAGGCAACTTTAGACCGTGGAGAGGGAAAGTGTGAAGGCCGGAACTCACTGGCCCAGGAACCCAAGACAGGATGAGGGATCACCCGCATAGCAATTTGGAGTGGGTAAGCGAGGCACAGAGGATGCAGTGGGGGCCTGTGGTAGTGGAGCAGTAAGCGTGGGGGCAACGGTAGCGGGAATTAGTGTTTTTAATTGGTCCAAGATGGTGCCTAGGGAGTGTTGGAGCTGTTCCATCCGCTGATTGTTTTGGGATAGGCAAGTCTCTACTTGTTTGAAGAGGCCATCATGTTCGTTAAAGCATCGACCCACCTCAGCGGGGTCCAGGTTTGTTAGGTTGAGCATAATGTCATGGGTGCTTGCCACAAACCAGGGCCAGACCGCGGGGCTGAGGTGGGGTTGTGAAAACACCGACCTGGGCCGCAAAGCCAGGTCTGGGTTGCGCAACTCATAGTCGTGGGTTTGCCGGGTCAGGGCAGGAGAGTGTAGGATCGTAGACAGTACTTGCCGTAGTAAGGATTGGAGAGCGGAGAGTAGTCGAATTCCGGAGCCAAGGTCGAGGAGAGGAGAGAGCAGAGTAGTCGAATTACGAAGCCGAGGTCCAAGGATGCCAGAGGTCAGGAGTCCAGTACAAGGCTGGAGGCCAAGATTCAAAGAACAAGAGAACAAAGCAAGGCAGCTTGTAGCAAGCACGGCAAACACAAAATATGCTCAGCAATCAGCCCTGGGCTGACTGAAGCTATATACTAGAGGGAGCCAATGAGAGACCTTACCCAGGAGTGAGGTCAGAGGTAAGTCGAGCGCCGGTAGGATGATGCAGGATGCAGGGCAGGTGTGCAGGCATCATTGGAATTGCAGGGACCTGGTGTTTTGCTGCGAGCGATGCGCGGCCTCGATGGGGGCACGCAGCGGCACCTGCGCTGGCCAGCTGATTGGTGAATACCCGCGGAGGTCCGTTGCGGCGGTGCGTGCTAATGCGCGCCACCGCCGGTCCAGGAGCCGTAATTTCAAAATTAAACATGACAATCTCAGTGTGGACGATAAAAAAATCTTATGTGCACTTGAGGATAATGATGAGATTATTATAAAACCTGCTGACAAAGGGGGGGGGGTTGGTTATTATGGACAAATCATATTATATCGAAGAATCTCTTAGAATTCTGGGAGATGTGTCCACTTATCAACCCCTCCCCTCTGACCCCACTATTCCATATCAACAATCACTCTGTAAATTCCTCACTAAAGGTTTAGATCAACAAATCATCACAAAACAAGAATTTGAATTTCTTTATAATTTACACCCACGTATTCCTTTATTTTACATTATCCCTAAGATACATAAGAATCTGCAATTTCCCCCCGGCCGACCGATAATATCGGGAATACAATCTTTAACTTCACACTTATCCCAGTATATTGACAATAAACTTCAAACATACGTTGTGCAGTTGCCCTCCTATGTAAGGGACACTACCCACATATTGCAGACCCTTAAGGACATACAATGGGAGTCACATTATCATTTTGTGACAGCTGATGTCAGCTCTCTATACACGGTTATAAATCATACACAAGGATGTAAAGCAATTTCAGATACATTAGACAAAGACCCAGCTATTTCCACTGATCAAAAAACATTTATTATTTCTGGTATTCAATTTATTTTAAATCACAATTTTTTTAATTTTATGTCTAAATATTATCTACAGGTATGTGGCACCGCCATGGGTACCAGATTCGCTCCCAGTTATGCAAATTTATTTATGGGTAGCTGGGAAGAACATCATATATGGTCCAGTTGCCCATTTGGAGCGGATTTGGTCCTGTGGCGGCGCTACATAGATGATATTATTTTTATATGGTCAGGCACTTTAGAGCACCTAGAAAACTTCAAACAATATATGAATAATAATACATATAATTTGACATTCACTTTTAATTCTAGTCCAACATCTATAGAATATTTAGATCTACTCATTTCGGCAATTAATAATCAAATAGAAACCCAAACTCACTTTAAACCAGTACAAGCAAATAATTATCTCCATGCACGCAGTCACCATAACCCATCTTGGGTTAAGAATATACCCAAAGGACAATTTATTAGATTAAAAAGAAATAGTTCATGTGCTGAAACTTTCCAAAATCAAGCTGTAGATTTAAAGAAAAAATTTCTGGAAAGAGAATATCCGTCTAAAGATCTTGACAAAACGATAACTGAAGTGGCAGCAATAGAAAGATCCAGTCTTCTACAATATAAAAAGAAAGATAGAAATAAATCGGCTAATCTTAGTTTTATAACACAATACAATCAGATGGCACCAAATATAAGAAAAATATTTAAAAAATATTGGCCCATTCTTAAAAAAGACAAAGAACTTGCAGGCATTTTGCCAGAACATCCTCAGATTGTATTTACTAGAGCACCAAACATCGGACGCAAACTAGCCCCAAGCTGCCCTCCCTTACAAACAAAGTTACGTAATACAGTCACAAATAAGGGATATTTTCCATGTCATAGGTGTACTGCGTGCAAATATAGTAAAAAAACATCTAACTATACATCTAATAACACATCCAAAAATTATATTATTCAACAACATATCACTTGTAAAAGTTCATTTGTAATATACCTATTGGAATGTCCTTGTGGTTTGCAATATGTGGGTATGACTACTAGACCTGTCCAAAGACGCATATATGAACATATATATAACATTAAAAGAGGGTTAACAACGCACAACGTCTCGCATCATTTTCAACAAGTGCACAATCAAGATCCCACTGGTTTGAAATGTATGGCAATTGAAACTATCACTCCAAATTGGAGAGGAGGAAACGCTGTGAGCCAACTGGGGAGACGTGAGTCCTATTGGATATACGAGCTAAAGACACTATCCCCACTAGGCCTCAACGTTGACTTCAATTTAAAATCCTTTTTGGTTAATTAAGTCTAAAGGTTATTTGTCCATCTTGTTTTTGTTCCTTTCTTTCATATCAATGGTTTCCATATAGACAATAAAATTTATTGTATAAAACTTGTGATTTCAGATAAACTTAATTCTAAATTTTATAATGTATTATTGTCTTGTATGTATAAATGTATAAAGTGTATGTGTAACAAAAAATGTCTGATAGATGAAACAAGCACCATCACTGTAGCATCACAAATTAATTTAATAATTTTATTTTTGATTATTCAATATATAATTTCATTAATATACCACCATTTTCAATTCACTCAGTTAGAGTTACTTAAATTAATCACGATTATTAAATAAGCACTATCATAAACACTTTTGATTAATAATATTAGCACATTATATGCCAATTTATTATCACTATTATAAGTTGTATATATTTCATAGTATTAATTAACTCACATATTTACATTTTATAATTATTAATATTCACATTATATACACATATTTAGAATATATATTTCATAATATTTAATCACATAAATATATTATAGTACACATATATAGCAGGTTAGATTTATAGTATAGTCACATATTGTAGCTTATGTATAGATTAGCTATAAGCACATATTGTTTTTCTTTAATCATCAGCTGAGATCGTTATTTTAACTCTGTATGTTATTCCTTTGTTATTATGTTGCACTGCGCATGTGCGGACAAATGGACATCAGTCTCCCCATAACATTGATTGCGCATGTGCAAGAAACTAATTAGGGTGATTTGTGGACTTAATTGGACCCCTATATAAGAGGACACTATGGGTCATATCTCTAGAACCCCTGAGGAAGAGAGCAGCTCGCTCTCGAAACGCGTAGGGTTAATTTGTGGGACTCAAATCACTACGCCTGGAGGTGCTTCCCGTGCCGTGACGAATCAGCTGTTTATCAGCTTGTACTCAGAATTATCGCGAATCTGCAGCGGTGTACCTGCCACCAGCCACGAGGAGGTGGGAGTGCCAGGGAGAAGTAAGCCCGCGCAGTTCAGCGTGTGTAGCTGAAATCTTGGCCCCGAACCCGGTGCAACAGCTGAGTGAGCAGCACGCAATTGCTGCGTTTTCATCCATCACCAGCTGCGACGAGAAACGAGAGCCAGGGGAGAAACACACGCGGTCTGGCGTGTGCTACTATCATCTTGGCCCAGATTCCTGTGCAGTGGCTGTGTGAGCTGAAAAGAGAGGGGATACTCTCCAATATATCCACCGCTTGCAAACCATTTTCGTCCGGTGAGTGGGCACTCCACCTGGTGTAGCTGAACACGGGTCCCATATTAATTGTCCTTAATATTGTCTTAGATTAATGTGTTATATCATATGCTATGTTTTTTATGTCCAGTGTTTTTAAACTATTTTATTAAATGTTGTAAAATTCTTACCACCCTTGATCTCAGCTGATATATATTTTTTAATTAATATTAGTATAGTATATGTTGTTTGTTTCTTGTACATACAGTATTACACTATGTTTTGTGTTTTTTGCATTTTTCTTTAAGCACATCTCTACCGTCTGGAATCCATTTCGGTTTTCTTCCTGTTGGTGAATATATCCTTTACCAGCTGGCGCCTTTTAACACTATAATTTTTTTCTCACACACTGATACTGATACACACACACTGATACTGATACACACACTGATACTGATACACACACACTGATACTGATACACACACACACACTGATGCACACACACACACACACACACACAGGGTGTGGGTGGGTGGGAGGAGGGGGCCAGGGACTGGGTGGGTGGGAAGGGGGGGCCAGGGACTGGGTGGGTGGGAAGGGGGGGTCAGGGACTGGGTGGGTGGACAAATTAATTCAATAATTTTATTTTTGATTATTCAATATATAATTTCATTAATATACCACCATTTTCAATTCACTCAGTTAGAGTTACTTCAATTAATCACGATTATTAAATAAGCACTATCATAAACACTTTTGATTAATAATATTAGCACATTATATGCCAATTTATTATCACTATTATAAGTTTTATATATTTCATAGTATTAATTAACTCACATATTTACATTTTATAATTATTAATATTCACATTATATACACATATTTAGAATATATATTTCATAATATTTAATCACATAAATATATTATAGTACACATATATAGTAGGTTAGATTTATAGTATAGTCACATATTGTAGCTTATGTATAGATTAGCTATAAGCACATATTGTTTTTCTTTAATCATCAGCTGAGATCGTTATTTTAACTCTGTATGTTATTCCTTTGTTATTATGTTGCACTGCGCATGTGCGGACAAATGGACATCAGTCTCCCCATAACATTGATTGCGCATGTGCAAGAAACCAATTAGGGTGATTTGTGGACTTAATTGGACCCCTATATAAGAGGACACTATGGGTCATATCTCTAGAACCCCTGAGGAAGAGAGCAGCCCGCTCTCGAAATGCGTAGGGTTAATTTGTGGGACTCAAATCACTACGCCTGGAGGTGCTTCCCGTGCCGTGACGAATCAGCTGTTTATCAGCTTGTACTCAGAATTATCGCGAATCTGCTGCGGTGTACCTGCCACCAGCCACGAGGAGGTGGGAGTGCCAGGGAGAAGTAAGCCCGCGCAGTTCAGCGTGTGTAGCTGAAATCTTGGCCCCGAACCCGGTGCAACAGCTGAGTGAGCAGCACGCAATTGCTGCGTTTTCATCTATCACCAGCTGCGACGAGAAACGAGAGCCAGGGGAGAAACACACGCGGTCTGGCGTGTGCTACTATCATCTTGGCCCAGATTCCTGTGCAGTGGCTGTGTGAGCTGAAAAGAGAGGGGATACTCTCCAATATATCCACCGCTTGCAAACCATTTTCGTCCGGTGAGTGGGCACTCCACCTGGTGTAGCTGAACACGGGTCCCATATTAATCGTCCTTAATATTGTCTTAGATTAATGTGTTATATTATTTGCTATGTTTTTTATGTCCAGTGTTTTTAAACAATTTTATTAAATGTTGTAAATTCTTACCACCCTTGATCTCAGCTGATATATATTTTTTAATTAATATTAGTATAGTATATGTTGTTTGTTTCTTGTACATACAGTATTACACTATGTTTTGTGTTTTTTGCATTTTCTTTAAGCACGTCTCTACCGTCTGGAATCCATTTCGGTTTTCTTCCTGTTGGTGAATATATCCTTTACCTGCTGGCGCCTTTTAACACTATAATTTTTTTTTCTTATATACTAGAGGGAGCCAATGAGAGACCTTACCCAGGAGTGAGGTCAGAGGTAAGTCGAGCGCCGGTAGGATGATGCAGGATGCAGGGCAGGTGTGCAGGCATCATTGGAATTGCAGGGACCTGGTGTTTTGCTGCGAGCGATGCGCGGCCTCAATGGGGGCACGCAGCGGCACCTGCGCTGGCCAGCTGATTGGTGAATACCCGCGGAGGTCCGTTGCGGCGGTGCGTGCTAATGCGCGCCACCGCCGGTCCAGGAGCAGTGGCGGCATGCGCCCTGCATCTGCGCGGGCCTCCGACGGGAGGAGCCGGTGCGCGTGAGTCCCTGCTGGAGAGGAGCGGCGTGGCAGGTAAGGACTGCGAGCGGCCGGTCCTTACAGAACATTACTAACATTCCCAAACTGGAGGAGTCCTCCAAACCCCTTACCCATCTTCTTATCCATTTCAGAGACATCCATAACTGTAGTATAGTAGGAACACACTGCATGGGGATTGAGAGGATTATGGATATTATTAGGGTAGGTAATAAAGATCTCTTAATGCCAAGAGAGAACAATACTGGATCTTTACCTTACAAGTATCCTGGAGGTCTTAATGACTATGTGGAACTTACACCCTTTTTAAGATAAGCTGCCCTTACGTAACGGTTAGGTAAATATATTTTAAGACATTTAACTCTCCCTCCACACATTTAGTGTTTCAGGTACCCCTTCCCTTTCCCATCCCTACCTGTCCCTTTTCCATTTTTCTCTTTTTCAATTTTCCCCTCTTTTTTTCTTCTTTTTTTCTTTTACTTTCATTACTAATTTGTGTGGTTTTTTTTCTATGTTGTTGCTTTTTATTATGATAGGTAATTGTTTTAGACGGATATTGTTTATTAAGAGCATCTATTATTATATTATATTATGTATATTTACATGTAACCTCTGTGTACATACAGCCGCGGCCCCTTTTATTCTCCAACATCTCCGAATTTTTTCGGGGATTTTTTCAGAATGCCACACACTTCACCGCACTTCACTACGTTCATGCCGCATTCTGACCGCATTCATACCGCGGTATTCATGTTGCATTCACACCCGCGGTTGATGCGCGGCTGATGTGTTTATTGATAATGGTTCGGATTTAATTGGTTGCAATTCTTCGCGTATCCGCCAGATGGCAGATATTCATGAATTGTAATGCGCATGCGCTTCAGTAATGTGTCGACTTGCAGGTGTTTAAAAGAATACCACAGTGGTCCATTGTAAATTGGCCTTGGGACTGAAGAAGTTACAATAATGTATCAATTTAGGCTTTTCATATTAAAAAAAGACAAGCACAGTTTCTGGTCTGGTGTTATTGTCCTGAGAGTCCTGCCATGAGTGCACAACTGCAGTCCATGTTCCAAAAACCCGACAGAACGTACACTTATTTAATATGGGCCGCGATTAATGCAACAGATGATAAGATGGCAACAGTTTTTTATCGAAAACTATGACTTTTACAAATTTTCGCCATGGGTGGAAGCGTGCAATAAGGAAAAAGTTATGTAGCGATCAATATTTTTTTCGTATTGATCCCGATGTTATTGGAGGGTATTGGTGTGCATCACCGGGTTTTTCCCATATCTATGATAATAGAGACTGCAAAAGGCGAAAGGTCATGTTAAAGCCAACTAAGAAAGACAGTCGCTGGCAAGCAATGCGGCAGCGACAGCGACAGCTTCCAATAACGGTCCGACCGTCAGTGAAAACCTGGTGACCGGCAACCCTTGCTGTCTGTCCCCGCCCAGATACCTGCAGCCTGAGCCAGATTTCACGTACAGATTTGAGCAAGCTTGCAGGTATCTAAGCGATTCCAGCCTCATCAGCTGACTACTACAGGTGTAATAGTCCCGCTGTCAACTGTCAACGACGTGTATGGTCAAGAATACGGGACTGGCAGTGGCTCTGCGCCAGCTGATTGGCAAAGTCTATGGTGAGTAATGTTGCCGTATTTTATTCTGTTTTTGAAATATCAATATCCATGCGATTCAAAAGTCAAGCGATTCTCCTGTAAGCAATATCATTGGCTGAGCGGCTTCTACTGTAGATACTGCACAATTGGTGGAACGCTAGGCGCATGCGCATTGGAACCTTCTTGAAACGCATATGCGTGTCATCACATCAACAGTAGGCGCATGCGCATGTGAACAGGAGACGCCCCACGAGAAAATTATTGGTGGGACTGACTGTGGGAACTTCTTTAGGGGACTGACTGACCATTACAGTAAAACTTTTACTTTTTTTTTGTTCCTCAGAAAAGAAAACTTTGTCATCTCATGCGGAAAACGGCAAATGGAGGGATTTCGATGGATAATATCGCTTTGAGTTACAATGCCTGCACATTGCTGAATCTGAGTAAAAAAACAAAAACACGTACCGGAGTCTACAGTTTAGTGGTTTAGTGGCCGTTGTTATTGATTATGATAGAATACTGTAACTGAGAGCTTCATAGAAATCATTTATTAAATACTAACAGGTACACATCTAACCAAAAATTATTAACTAATTAAAGTAATCTAAAATCTCTAAAGAAAGCGGTGACGGAGTAGGTCGGCAAAAAACTCCTCCCCCCTAGAAGAAGCGCCAAGATGCGTGAAACGATCGTCGGGTGTTAGGCGACGCGCAGACCGATGACGTCAGCCGGTTTTTTTCGTGGAGCTTGAGGACGGAGCATGAGGCATCCCCAGTGACTCAAGAGCTACAACTCGGATATGGGTGATATACGGCGCACTGTTGACATACTGCACACTCATTAGAGTACTATCCCTCAACTATGAGGAGTATATAAACGAGGGACATATAGATGCAATTTGCCCAGTGACGCAATTTTGACGGTCTTTGTGATACAGAGGCTTGTGTGTATATAGGCTAAATCAGCTAACACACCGCCGATTCACACTATACAGACTTATATTATAAAGTCTATAGGCAGTATCACTTACGTATGGGATCACCGTGATTGTACTTTGTATACTCTACATGTTATATACCCATACACTTCACTGGGTTTGCCGACCTACTCCGTCACCGCTTTCTTTAGAGATTTTAGATTACTTTAATTAGTTAATAATTTTTGGTTAGATGTGTACCTATTAGTATTTAATAAATAATTTTTTGTTTTGTGTTTTAACCTCCTGGTACCCATATGGTTGAAAATATATATATAACCACACTCAGAGTTATATTTTAGTTGAGTGCAAACCTATGGGATTTCCTTCTGTTGGTCATCTATGACCAATCCTATCCACTTGTTACATAATCCCATGCACCACTTTTTACTTATAGCATTTGATTACTAAGGTGAGCAGTGTTTATACATTCTCTATGAGCTTCATAGAAAACCTGAAACAGTATGCTGTTGTTTTCAGACCGTATACAATATACAATACAACGACCCAAAGCACATCGCGTCAACAGCGCATATTCTTGAGCGCGGTATCAACTGGGTGAAGACGCCAGCGGAGTAAGTGCGGTAACCGTGTCTCATTTTTTCCCACTGTTTTTACTGTGTACTGTATCTCTTTAGCTAATTGACCTTTTTTCCCCCCTCCCTCCAATGACAGATCGCCAGACTTCAATCCTATCGAAATGGTCTGGCATCAGCTGAAGGACCAAAAAAAAGGATGAGTTGGCGCAAGGCATACTGAGTTTTTGGAACGATGTACTCACCGTGGAACGATGCAATAAATATATTGACCATATTGCGACTGTTTTGCCCATTGTGATCGCGCGTAATGGGCAAGCATCAGGAAGGTAGTATGGTATAGTACTGTACTGTAGTATTGTAAGTACAGAATGATACAGGTAAGTATGGCACAGATTTATTTTTCCCTGAGAGAGCAGCACCAGCCATCTGGTTGCAAAGTATTTAACAGAAGTTACAGTATACAGTAGTTCCAGTATAGACTAGTTTGACAGTACTATACAGCACACAATGCCATAATAAAGTATGCACCTAACTGCACTAATTTTTTGTTTTCTTGTCTTTTCAGAAAAAAAAGATGGACTGGGGGAGAGGAGGGGTATCGTGTAAAGTTTGTGAACTGTTTGTACAGTTAAGTGTAACTAAACTGCAGTCATGATGTACACAAAACCTCTCGTCTCTCAATGAACTACTGTACTGTACACAGAATGAGGAAGAAGATAAAGACGGAAAAAATTATATATATATATATATATATATATATATAATTATATATTATATATTATTAATTAATATTATTATCAATGTGCATTATTCATGATTATCCACCGGCCCTCAATTTTCATCTGACAGAAGAACTGAATAAAGACTGCATTTTGTATTATTCATGATTATTTGTATATTTGTATTTTTTGTTCCTGATAAAATAAAATAAATATTTCTTTTAATTGATATGTAAAACATACTGGACCCAACAAAAGCTCATTAAACCCCAAAATACCACACAATATATATAAGCATAATGGTGTCAGAGGACGTGACTGAGCATGGACATATGCATAAAACCAGAGACATACAAAAAACACAGACAAAGCTCGTTTTGTTAGCACATCTAGTGAGACTCATACACGGTACAGTGCCTAAATATATATGGATAAATATCTAATAAGTAAATGGTCTTTTAGTTTGACATTTTTGGCCAAAATTGTTGTAAGCCCCTGAGCCAACGCCAAGGCAGACCACATATCGGGGTCCCTAACGCTAATATAAATTCTTAATAACCTGTTTAATAACAGGAAGAATGATTTATAGTAAATCTGTCAATATTAGCTGCAAAGTTCTGTCTGACTGAAGCTTTTATTAACCTGTACATTACCAGGAAAAGCACTCTGTATTAGAGATGTCACAGCCAAACTGCAAGCAGGCAAGTTCCCCTGAGTGGAAGATGCTATGGAGTGAGCCCATAACCATTTAAATGTGGGAGGGGGTGAGCTTAAATTAAGTAGGAGGTTGCCAACCTCCAATCAGCCATGACTAGCTGGACAAGAATTGTAAAACATACTGGACACCTAACAAGCTCCTATTAAACCCCC
>WSYH01001021.1:0-48694 GCA_036426205.1 Ascaphus truei | reverse complement strand
AGTTCCCCTGAGTGGAAGATGCTATGGAGTGAGCCCATAACCATTTAGCGTTAGGGACCCCTGATATGTGGTCTGCCTTGGCGTTGGCTCAGAAAAACTGAGCTTTGTCTGTGTTTTATGTTATGTCTCTGGTTTTAATTCATTCATGATAATTATAATCATTGGCAACACACACACCTACACCAAAGAAAAAGAAAGAATGACCAAAAAGTGGTAATTTACTGCATCAACAACATGAATCAGATAATGTTTTTTTAACTCTCAATTTCACAGTGCTGTGCAAATCAGATTTACATATCAAATTCGAGAAGGGATTATCAAAAGCATTACCGAAAACAAAGCCTCAAAGGGTTGGGGAGGTGGATGGGTGAGTCATGCGCAGTAATCATCAGCTAGCTACCTTCCCAAAGAGGATTACAGAGAGGTGACTCAAAGCCAACAATAGGAAAATTAGGCACGCAGGCGCAGAGAGGTGATGCTCAACTATGGACGGACAATTAAAAACACAATGGCAAGCTTTAGAAACGGAATAGCTCTGGAGAGGTGTCTGTCGATAAGAGGTTCAAATCCTTGAGCGAGTCTTGTGTGTGTGCGTGTGGGAGGGGGGTACAGGGTACAGCAGCATGAAGGATTAGCTGTACTGCAGTTCAAAGAAATGGCATATTTTCAAAAGGCAGGTCATCATAATAATTTGATCCCTACACACCCAAATACATAAAAAGCACACAAATCAACCATGTGCAGTCAAACGCACAGTGTCGCAGTCAAAGCTACAGCACAGATTGAATATCATAATATCATGATGGTTTAGGCAGGCTTGTGGAGAAAAAAAAATAAAAAAATGAGAAAAAAAAAATATTTCTTTTTTTTTTGGTCACTCACTCTTGAACTTCGCAAGCAAGCGGTGGTGAACTTACAGACGCATGCGCAGTAATCATCAGATGTGTACTGTAGCTCCCATCCCAAAGAGGATTACATGCAGGCGCAGAGAGGTGATGCTCGGCTAGGGACGGATTAAAAACACAATGGCAAGCTTCAGAAACTGAATGACTCTGTAGAGGTGTTTGTCGATAAGAGTTTCAAATCCTTGAGCGAGCCTTGTGTGTGTGCGTGGGGGAGGGGGGTACAGGGTACAGATGCATGAAGGATTAGCTGTACTGCAGTTCAAAGAAATGGCATATTTTCAAAAGGCAGGTCATCATAATAATTTGATCCCTACACCCCCAAATACATAAAAAGCACACAAATCAACCGTGTCGCAGTCAAAAGCTACAGCACAGAATTATCATAATATCAAGATGGTTTAGGCAGGCTTGTGGAGAAAATAAAAATAAAAAATGAGGAGAAAAAAATATATATTTTTTTTTGGTCACTCACTCTTGAACTTCGCAAGCAAGCAGTGGTGAACTTACAGATGCATGCGCAGTAATCATCAGCTATCAAGCAGGAATGTGATTGAAACCAGAAAGATACACATTCAAAGGAATGGTGTACTGTACTGTAGATAAGAGAGAAGTTGAAATACTGTAGTGCAGTAAATTATCCTGTGTGTGTGGGGGCGAGAGAGGGGAGAGTGCTGTACATGCCGAAATGTGATACTGTTACAGTACACGCCTATGCGTTTCAACAATTTTCAAATGAGACATACAGCACTGCACATGCATGTATAAATATGCAAATTTACAATTACTGCGCGCGCACACGCAGACTGTGTACTGACGTAGGTTGAACTGCTAAAGTATTAGACTTTGAAGACAACAGCTCGCGAAAGCCCCCCTGAGTTTTTAGACGGTATTGCAGTATTGCAGACAGCGCTAATAAAATGCTAATATTACGAGCGCTAAAATACCGCAATATACTCCGGAAAAAAAAACATACTGCATCTGCCCGCGGTTATCAGAGTTGCGCCACTATGGCCGCACTAGGGTAAAGGCGGCCGCAGCTGTATGAGGATAGATAGAGTTTTGTTGCTGGGGATTAACTATGCTCCAGTAACTCTACATTTGTTTATATACACCTCCTACAATTGGGGAATATTTATGTTCCTTAGATGCATTTGAAATCCAATGACTTCACCATTTATGTCATAGTGGAGATCATCTTGTTAAGGTGATTCCCCATCACTCTAGACATATGTCCTAATTGATTAGCCATCTTAATTGGACACTGGTGGTTTAGGGACTATTTAAAGCCCCCTATAGGTGCCCAACGCTACTGCTACTGCCTGATGAAGCACAGTATCGTGCGAAATGCGTAGCGGAATCAGCTCAGTCCTTATAGGTTTTCTGACATCTGGCTGCTGGCCTAGCCCTGTGTGCTCTGTACACATAGTTAGCTGTGCCGGGAGGTTCGTAGAGGTGTGGTAACGAGGGGGACTGCTAGACGCGAGAGCGAGTGACACGGTGAAATGGGACACCCAGAAGCAGTGCAAAACCATGCCGTGTCAGAGTGTCCCACCGCACGACACAGACAAACACCAACTTTGGATCCACTTCCAGACCCCAAACAGACCGGTGATGAGATCCGAGCCAGGACTGGTTATCTTTTAACTGGACTACTAACCTTTACCCACATGTAAGTTACTACTTGCACTTCTATGTGTAGAAGTATCGAGCGTTATTGTCTAGCCGGGGAGTGACAGTGCCATCTCCGGAGCTGAGGCTTTGTTCGTTTTCAGCTCCGAAGACAACAAGTCTCGCTACATCTGGTTACTCAAGGAAAACATTCTGATTGGTTTCAACTGGATTGATTTGCTTTGACATATCACTACAATGTTTCTGTTTTGGCTCCAGAATTGCACCAGTTTCGCCTTTGATGCATAAACCCCCTAATGTCGATTCTTCAATAGACGACAGTTACCATTACTAGCGAAATATAACGTAAGTATCACTGAGCTTGTAGGTGTTCTGTATGTTTTATAATTCTTGTGCAGCTAGTCTTGGCTGTTTTGGAGGGTGGCAACCTCCTATCCAATTGAAGCTCACTCCCTCCCACATTTAAATGGTTAAAAGCTCACTCCATGGCATCTCCAACTATCAGGGGAACTTGCCTGCATGCAGTGTGATTGTGACAAATCTATTACAGAGTGCTTTTCCTGGTAATGTACAGGTTAATAAAAGCTTCAATCAGACTTAGAACTTTTGCAACTCATATTGACAGATTTATTATAAATCATTCTTCCTGGCAATGCACAGGTTATTAAGAATTTATATTAGTGTAGGGACCCTTGAAACGTGGTCTGCCGTGAAGTTTGGCTCAAGGGCTTACAACAATTTGGCCAAAATGTTAAACTAAAAGACTATTTTATTTATTAGTTATTTATACATGTATATTTAGGCACTGTACCGTATATAAGTTTTTCTGGATGTGCACTGAGCTTTGTCTGTGTTTTATGTTATGTCTCTGGTTTTAAATATCACTGGTCTTCAACTGAACGCCTGCATTAGAATCATGCAGAAAATGTGCGAGAATGGTGAAAACTAAGGGCAAGACCAAGGTCATAATTATAAAGTCTCTTAGCTGCAAAACTGGGCCGAATCCAGCGCAAAAATAGCACAATATTTATTAAGGAAAAGGAAATCTGTTTGAAAGCAATTGGAGTTTTTCCTTTGATGAAGCTGCACTGGTTTTGACCTCGTTTTGTAGCTGGAAGCCCTCAGTAAATAACCTCCCATGAGTCATATGGAGGACGTTTAGAAAGTGGTTCATATACAAGCCAATGGCTGCTGAGATAGTTCAGTTAGAAATGTAAATAGGAAACTTTCACCTAGTTTCCTAGTAGCAAGTGGTTTTCATTTGATCAGTTTCCCAAAAAGGGGGGCTGTGCAGATCTAATTGCAAGATCTATCAAACTTCTTCGCGGGTGCTATCCTGTTTCCATTCTGCCCTCTCTCTGTAACGCCTGTATGCCCGCAGACCTGGCCAGTCCCCAGTACTGAGGTGGGTAAGGGTATAACACGCACCCACAGCAGTTATGCGTTGCCGGGCCTGGTAAGAAAGGGTTAACGTATACTTGCAGAGTCCAGGGTGCCAGAGATCGGATAGTAATGTCCATGTGCCAGAGTTCAAGGATTGGAGAGTGCAGCGTAGTGGTGTCCGTAAACCAATGTTCAATGGCAGGAGAAAGCAGAGTAGTCAAATCCAAAGCAGTACACAAGTTCAAGCCAGGGCAATCCAAACAGAAGCAGGGACAGGAACCAGCGCTGAAACAAACAAGGGAGCTAGGCATAGACACTGCACACACAGGGGTCACAGGAAAGCTATGCAGAGCAATGAGTAAGAGGACAGAGTGGGGTTATAAAGGAAGGAGAACCAATAGGGGAGAGAGGAGGAGCAGAGGGTTGTGAGAGAGTTTGCAGGGATAGGTCTGAGAGAGCAGGGGAGGAGACAGGGGAATAATTAAGGGATATGGCTTGTAAGCCACAGGGGGCGGAGCTAGATGGCAGATAACTGGAGCATGTGCGCGCGCCCTCTGTAAGGGTACTATGCACGCGCACCGCGCGTCACAGAACGTGAGGGAGGCACCGCCGCAGGGGCGCTCGGCAACAGGGGCGAGAGGGACGAAGAGGCAAAGGAGCAAGGTAACGTGGAGACTGGGGGAATAGAGGCATGCCGGGGGCCAGGGGTACCGCGGAGGGGTACCAGTGATCTAGAACGCGCGCAATGCGGAGGATGCGCAGGTGGCCCGAATGCGCGTCAGGGAATGCCAACCGCGCCGCAGAGGAACGGCCGCGAGGGAGAGAGCGAGGATGCAGGGAAGAGGGAGGGCTAGAGGCAGTGAAAACAGAGGTGATGGGGACACGCTGGGAAGCACGAGTCCCCCGATCCGTCACACTCTCAGGCTAAACAAACCTACTTTTCTTCACTAATCAACACGCACAAGTCTAACCCACGCCGACTCTTCTCTGTCTTTGACTCCCTACTCAGACCACCCTCTGTTGCCTGTTCTTCTTCCTCCATCTCACCTCTGGACTTTGCTGACAATTCAAGACAAAGGTGGATTCCATTCGCCAAGGCATCCCCTCTTTATCCTCCTCATATTCTACACCTCCTCTTCCTAATTCCATACTCTTCCACATTCTCCATACTTTTGGTATCTGTATCAAAGTTCTCTCCTGGATTTCCTCTTACCTCTCCCATTGTTCTCTGTGTCTCATTTGCTAACACCTCCTCCTCCTCTGTCGATCTTTCTGTGGGCGTACTCCAGAGGTCTGGGTCAGGTCCTGGGACCTCTTCCCCTTTCACACACTCTCTAGGTGACGTTATCACATCCCTTGGGTTCAAATATCATGTCTATCCTGATGGCACACAAATCTACATTTCAACCCCTTTACTCTGTCGCTCTACTGCTGAAACTTTAATGCAGGCCCTCATTCTCTCCCGTCCCTACTATTGTAGCCTTCTCCTGTCCAGCCTCCCTACCTCTCACCTTTCTCCCCTTCAATCTATCCTAAACGTTTCTGCTAGAATCACTTAACTGTCTCCTAAATCCGTCTCAGCGTCTCACCTGCTGAAAACCCTCTCCGGGTTTCCTATTAAACTCGCTATCATTACAAAATTCTTTGTATGTATGTATGTATGTATGTATGTATGTATGTATGTCTTTATTTGTATAGCGTCTTGAGAAATTGGGAGCGCAGGTATCAATATGCAAAAAATAGAAAGGCACAAAATAGTGCAAATAAAGTTAAATCAAACAATGTGATGTGAATGTATCAGGTGAATGGAGACTCACGTGGCATCAAATAAATTCAGGCATATCAGAGATCAGTGGCAGATGCTTGACTCTGTAGTGGTAGATGAACAACCTCACAGCTAGATATCTGATGTGATGTGAACAGCCCACACGGCAACCTCACCAATCAGGGTAATGGAAAAGAAAGAGAGGCTTCCATAGCGTAACACAAAACTATATCTATTTATACACGCAATAAAATTAACACAGTGTCACAAAATGAAATAGGCACATAAGACAAGTGATATCACCAGCTCCAGTCGCCTCCGTCTTGGACCTCACGTTCTGGACCGCGGGAGCCGCCAAGGTCAGCTGGCACACCAATGTGACGACCGGAACGGGGATCCCCTATGTCCTAAGCGTGGCACACTCGTTGTGCGTAGTATCAGCGTCCGATGATAACATCTGCACAGTACATACGGTGGACACGCTAGAAGGCATAGTTCATCTCGTGGGGAGACAGCCGGTAGACTTCCGGGCAGTAGCTGATGACGTCACGGCCAGCGACTCTACACGTTTCACTAAACAGTGTAGCTTTGTCAGGAGTCAGATGACAGGGGCATCTAAAAAGTAAGGTTAAGCCCTGTCCTGCTTACCCTTTTCGTCAGGATCACTGCCAGTTACCACAGAGGTTATTGTAAGACAATGGGATTGCCTGTGTATGTTTCCCAAAGTATGTACAAATGTGACCTTTAATTATATTTGAAAGTAGTAATACTGCTTGTGTATGTATGTATATTTCAAATGCACCTTCTATTGCATTGTAATGTAGATAATGTTTTACAACATGTGAAAGCAGTGATACTGTTCTAGTCAGGAAATTGTAGAACCTTAGGGGGTAACCTGGAATTTCCCTGAAACTTGACTTTTAATTAGAGATGGGTGAATGTTTTGTTGGCGGATTTGGATCGCAGTGGATCGGCCGGTTCCTTTGGTCCACGGATTTCAGCGGCTCAATTTTAAAAAGGGCGGTTCGCGTTGTACACATTTTGTATTATTACCCACTCACTCCACGGATTCCGCAATCCGTGGCCGGATTTGTAGAATCCTTTGTTAAGAATTCGCCAACGGATTGCTGTTCCACGGATTGGATTCTAGAAACCCGCCCACGGGTTGTATCCAACGGCGGGTTTTGATGAATCCACGCAGATTAAAACTGACCAAATCCATTTACTGAACTAGCAACAAATAGCTGAGTGATAGGGCAGGCCCTGGCAGCTAGAATAGGGTGGCAGTGGTTAAACTCCATGCTCTGGTTAGAGATTGGGGACCTCTGGCAGTGAGACACCCCGTTACGTGACATTCTCGTTTTCTCTTTTAAAGCTTTACACTCTTCTGCCCCTCCTTACATCTCAGCCCTAATTTCTCGCTATGCACCATCACGGCTCTTGCATTCTGCTCAAGGATGTCTTCTTTCTACCCCCTTTGTATCTAAAGCCCTCTCCCGCCTTAAACCTCTCACTCACCGCCCCTCACCTTTGGATTGCCCTTCCCATAAATATCCGACTAGTATCCTCTCTTTCTTTTAAGGCCCATCTTTTAACACACGATTTTAACTAAGCATATGGGTGGCTCCGTTGGCGGCATGTGTGGAATCTTGGTGTTCCCCTTGACTTGACCTGAAACATCAGATGTCGGCCATGATAAAATCTTCATTCTTCCACCTAAAGAACATAGTCAGGGTTAAGCACTCGATCCCGCCCCAGAGGATCGTACTACGCTTGTCCATGCCTTTGTGTCCTCACGCCTGGATTACTGCAGTGCACTCTACCTGGGTCATCCAGAAACAGAGCAGCACCGCCTGCAGCTGGTGCAGAATACTGCGGACAGGTTATTAACTACCCAGACCCGTTCTCGCCACATGACGCCTGTTCTCCGTTCTCTGCACTGGCTGCCTGTAAAATGCCGAATTTATTTCAAGACTGGCTTGTTGACATTGAACGCCCTACATGACCAGGCTCCCAGCTACCTGAGAGAGCTTCTAGTTCCCTGCACTCCCATTCGCTCACTTCCATCTGCAGATGAAGGACTTCTAATAGTGCCCAGAATCCCTCTGACTTCCTTTGGGGCCCAAACTTTTAGTCACGCTGCTCCTACTCTCTGGAAGTCCGAGAGACCCCCTCTCTAGTAATGTATGAAAACAGGCCCAGGACCTACCTGCTTACCCAGGCATTTAATTAATGGACCACAACCTGTCCGGCATTGAATAGCTACAGCACCGTCCCACCCTGTATTGTATCTTCCCTTGTGTTTGGTCTCGTTTATAACCTCACGTTTCCTTCTTTTTCCCTTTTTGTAACTGTGAAGAGCTTTGTGCCCCATTGCGAGAAAAGCGCTATCTAAATAAAGTTATTATTATTTATTACATAACGATACATCACATATGCACTGACCGTTTGCCCCTGACAGACGCACTTACTAGAAAACCCTCCTACTGTCTCTGTAAGGTCTCCCTACTTCCCACTTAGATTGTAAGCTCTTCAGGGCAGGGACACCTCTTCCTAATGTTACTTTCATTACTCAAGCGCTGATTCCCATTGTGTGTTATATTATTATGTCCCGTGTATTACTGCTGTGACGCGCTGTGTACATAGACGACGCTATATACATAAAGATATACGTAAACACGTGTGTATGTCACCAGAGAGCCAAAGCTTGGTTTTTTTTTTAAATAAAGAAACAAAGAACTTATTATATCCTATTAACAAAATGTTTTGCTCTTTCATACTGTTTGCTGTCTGGGGAGCCTGCTTTGCAATGCATTGCAGGCACCGCTGGCAGTGGAGGGGTTAATACAGAGGAGTAGGTTTGGCAGGCACAGTGGTATACAGCTCCTGTCCTTTCGTGGAGCTTTGCTTCTTTGTGCATCTCAGGGTCTTGGTGCCATTGTGATTGCGGAACAGACTCAGGTCTCTCTTTTATTTATATCGTGCTGGCAAGCGGCTGCATCTGGAGAAACAAAGTCTCTGTCATGGAAAATGTGAGCGGGGCTCTGCACAAAGGACCAGATGAGACCGCAGACAGCTAGAGAACAATACGCACGCGTCTGTACCCTGCTGATGCAATGTGACTTATCCCACAAACCTGCACATGCACATGATTGTTTAGGGGAGGACACGTCCAGTCCTTAAGGGGCACCAACAGGTCAGGTTTTCTGGATATCCCTGCTACAGCACAGGTGGCTCAATCAGTAGCTCAGTTGAAGACTGAGCCACTGATTGAGCCACTGAATGAGCCACCTGTGCTGAAACAGAAATTGATTAACACACATTCCCAGCGAGCACAAACTCCCACACCCACCGCATGATGAATATATATGTATGTCAACAAGAGAGCTACTGAGCGGGGCAATTGTATATAACAAGAGACAGGGGGCGCCCAATGCTACATCCCATTGACAAAATATATATGGTAAAAAGTATAAAGTAAAATACTTCAATAATAATCTTAAATACTTGGTTATTTTTTTAACCCTTTGGCCAAAGCGGGTTAACTAAATAACCAAGTATTTATTATTATTATTGAAGTATTTTACTTTATACTTTTTACCATATATGTTTTGTCAATGGAATGTAGCATTGGGCACCCCTGTCTCTTGTGCTGAAACAGAGACTGATTGAGCTACCTGTGCTGAAGCAGGGACTGATTGAGCCATCTGTGCTGAAGCTGGGGTATATCCTGAAAACCTGACCTGTTGGTGGACCTTGAAGTCTGCAGTTGTTCAGCCCTTGTCTAGACACTCCATGAATATACATACGTTTTAAACCCTCAACCAAAACATGCCTGCAAGAGACCTCTGCTCACACATGCTGGCAGCAATAGTTACATCTGCTATATATTTGCAAAGTTGTTTGTCTGGTCGCTATACATTTGGAGACCTCTGAAGATATCGTAGCCACATTTTGCATGACGATTCCTGAGATCAGGGAGCAGGTTTTTGCCTGTTTGGATACAGTACAATGGGACGTCATTTTGAAACAAGATGGCGGACTGAACCTTTCAAAACTGCACTGATTTTAACCAAATTCGGCAGGAGTGTAACTAGCTGGACTGAATTTAGAAAATCCCTGTTTTATCGGTCGACTTTATGTTGGAGGCTCCAGAGCAGGAACTGGAAAAAATATGTGTCTTTGCACCAGATGGAAACATTTAAAAAAAAAGATAGCTAAAAAAAAAGGATACTTTTTTTTCCATTAAGAAACAATCAAATTAAATGATCCATTTATAAATCTCAGTATTGTTTGGTTCTTAGAAGTCCTGAGCAACGTTGGGTAATTCCCACTAGTGGTACAGAACCTAAAGCAGGTACAGTGTAGTGAAGATGATTCAGTCCCGGCCACGTATTCCAGCTGCTGCTGCTTTGCTAGTAACAATGTGGTACAACCGAGAACCTCCAGCAATCTGCTGGAGTAAATATGTATTGCCCTGTTTCCCTTACAACACAGGAAACTACCAATTGCAGCTCTTATTCCTGTTGGCTCCAGGAGCCTGAGCCTCTGCCACGGAGAGCATGGGGTGTATACTTACTCTGGTGCAGCGCCTCCACCTGTGAGGGATCCCAGCAGAGCGGAATCAGCCCCTCACAGGACACAATAATAACACCCACACCGTATAAAATAACGACACCTTCACTGTATTAGCAATTGTTATATGTCATAGGATTGCTCTCCCTTATGGACAAGATATATGGCGTAACTACCTCCCGCCTCGCAGGGCTTACTTCCCCGAAATGATACCCACCACCGTGTCCCACACCATGTCCAGAATACTGTGTACCTCACACAGAGTCTCCAATAGTACCACAGTATGTTAAGTCCCTTGGTCACTAGTCCCACAGTATCCCTAAGGAACCCACCCTTATAGGTGTGATCAGTGCTGGGGTATATACCCGTATGTTGGTGCACTTGTTGACCTTTACCTGCCGGTCACGGCAGCACCCGGTCTGATGAGGCTTCGCAAAGGATCTGCCGATCCTCTCTCCCACACCAACGTCGTCAGGGGGATCCCACCAAGGCAATGTCTCTGCAGTCTCTTCGATGAGGCCTGATCCCAAACCTCTCTTCAGGGGGTTCAGCGTCTGCTGTGTCCCTAATTAGATCTAGGTACTACAGGGATCCGTTCCCTATGCTAGGGCCTGTCCCTGTAGCAGCCACAAGCTAGAGTTGACTCAGGGCCTATCTTGGGCCTAGGGGGGTATTTGCTGGCCTAGTGCAGAGGCTTACTTGCCCTCTGCACGGACCCTCTGTCCCCTACCTCTGCCTGTCACACTCTGCCTCCATGCTCCCTGTGACACACTTCCTTATCCTGCCTGCAGCACTTCTCCAGCTCCTATTGGCTCCCTGGCATCAGGTGGGACACTTCTAAGGCTCATGGGACTTGTAGTCCCTTGCAAGAGCCTTCCCTGATTGGCTAGCGTTCGCGCGCATTTCCACTTCGCATGTGCAACCTAGAATGGACGCTCAACTGCGCATGTGCAAGCTCTTGCAAGATGGCAGCGCCCTCCGCAACCACTGGAGCCCCCGGCGTCGCAATCGCCATGCCTGCGCACACCAGCCTCCTCCCACCGCACGCCCCCTGTCACGGAGCTCTTGCAAGCATGCACGCGCCCCCGCGCCCCCGGCAACCGGCTGCAACTCTCCCGACCGCGCGGAGGTACACAGCAGGGGGGAGGGGGGCACATCTCAGAGGGGGAACCTGGCTACATATGTATCATTACTTGTGTCGGATGGGGGGATTTCCAAGCAAATCCTCTGGAAGTGCCTGAACCCAGTAGTGCTCAACTCCAGTCCTCAAGCACCCCCGCCCCCCACACCCCAACAGGACAGGTTTTCAGGATATCCCAACTTCAGCACAGATGGCTCAATCAGAAGTCGAAGACTGAGCCTCTGATTGAGCCACCTGTGCTGAAGCAGGGAGTGATTGATCCACCTGTGCTGAGCAGGGACTGATTGAGCCACCTGTGCTGAAGCAGAGATATCCAAAAAACTTAACCTGTTGGGAGGACTTGAGACTGAAGTTGAGCCTTAACCCAGGGGAGTGTAATTGTTGGAGGTGGAAGGGGCTTCTTGCCCTGGGGCAGGTGGTTTGTCCTCCCGTGGGAAGCAGGGTAATGGGAGGGGTTAGCCCCTTAATTACCTTAGTAGTTATTAACTACCCGCTAATGTAGCTAACGGGGTTACATGTCTCCCCAGAGCAGCTAAAAACAGTCTCTGTATCTGGTCTCCCCTTTGATATAGATGACTGATGTATTTATGTATAACTGATCGCCTTTTCCCAGGGTCAAGAAGGAATTTTTTACCTGTGGCACAAATTGACCTTCGTGCCAGGGTTTTTCACCATCTTCTGGATCAATAGCTTTAGCTGTAGAGTTATTGCTATTATTTACTAAATATAAATGATTATATCAAATATCCTGGCTCGGTGTTTTCATTTTGAAACAAGTAAAACAGTATGGGGGGCTAAAAGGAAATGATAAAAATGTATTGAGTTTCCACGATTCCAGTATTCAAAACACCATATAGGGAGAGAGACACACAGAATAGAACAGAGAGACACAGAGAATAGAACAGAGAGACACAGAGAATAGGGAGAGAGACACACAGAGAATAGAAGAGAGAGACGCAGAGAATAGGGAGAGAGACACACAGAGAATAGAAGAGAGAGACACAGAGAATAGAACAGAGAGACACAGAGAATAGAACAGAGAGACACAGAGAATAGGGAGAGAGACACAAGAGTAAATCGAAGAAAGCACAGAGAATAGGGAGAGAGACCCAGAGAATAGAAGAGAGAGACACATAGAATAAGACACAGAGAAACACAGAGAATAGGAGAGAGACAAGAGAATAGGAAGAGAGAGACAACAGAGAATAGGAGAGAGACACACAGAGAATAGAAGAGAGAGACAGCAGAATGGGGAGAAGAGACACACATAGAATAGAAGAGAGAGCACAGGAAATAGGGAGAGAGACACACAGAGAATAGAAGAAGAGACACAGAGAAGGGGGGATGGAGAGAGAGAAAACAAATTCAAATATCAAAGAAAATAAATTCTCGTGATTTCAATTGGATTTGGTTTGTTTTACACATCAAATTTCCTTTATACATGAAGCCCCTATCAATCATCATTAAGCTCCTAAACATCATCACTAAGTCCCGAACGACCCCATACCATGCGGTGTGTGTTCACCGAACACTTTTGGACATGCTCGGTACTCGAAAGGAGTGCAGAAGAATGAGTGGAGCAAGCATGTGGAGCCTCTGGTGCTGCTTATAACTGCCCCCGCCATGAGGCCACGGGTTCACGCCATACTTCCTAATGTTCAGGCAGAGAAGCCCGGCTCCCAGTAGACATTCGTCTGAGGGTATCCAAAGATGGGGACCCAATCGGACCCACCTCCGATATGTGCAGCGGCTCCAGGAGAACCTGCAGCAAGCATACCAGCTAGCAGAGAAACTGCTTCCTCCCTGCATTTTCTGCTCTCTTCTGCCCGCCTTCTCTCCTCCTGCTCTCCTTCCTTCATTCTCTGGGCTCTCTGCTGCTCCTCTGCGCTCCTCCCTGCATTCTCTGCTCTCTTCTGCCGCCCTCTCCCTCCTCTCTCTCTTCCTGCATTCCTCTTCTTTGGCTGCTTCTATGCTCCTCCCTGCATTCTCTACTCGCTTCTCTGCCCGCCTCTACTCCTCCTGCTCTCCTTCCTGCATTCTCTGCTCTCGCTGCTTCTATGCTCTCCTCCCTGCATTCTCTACTCTCTTCGCCCGCCCTCCTACTCCTCTGCTCTCCTCCCTGCATTCTCTGCTCTGCTGCTTCTCGTCTCTCCCTCCCTGCATTCTTTCTCGCTCTTTTCGCCCCCCCTCTCTCCCTGCTCTCCTCCCTGCATTCTCTGCTGCCCTCTGCTCCCTCCCTGCATTCTCTGGTCTCTGCTGCCCCCCCTGCTCTCCTCCCTGCATTCTCTGCTGCCCCTCTGCTCTCCTCCCTCATTCTCTGCTCTCTGCTGCCCCCCCATGCTCTCCTCCCTCCCGCATTCCTCTGCTCTCTGCTGCCCCCCCATGCTCTCCTCCTGCATTTCTCTCTCTTCTGCCCCCCTCTCTCCTCCCTGCATTCTCTGCTCTCAGCTGCCCCTCTACTCTCTCCGCATTCTGTGCTCTCTGCTGCCCCCCCCTGCTCTCCTCCCTCCCTGCATTTTTGCTCTCTGCTGCCCCCCCCGCTCTCCTCCCTCCCTTCGCATTCTTGCTCTCTGCTGCCCCCCCCCTCTCCCCCCCCCCCCCCCGCTCTGATGGTCAAAACAGGGACAGCCACAAAAAAACGGGAACTTTTACAGAAAGCCGGGCAGCCGGGACAGGCTTTAAAAACTGGGACTGTCCCGGCTAACCCCGGGACATCTGCTCACCCCTAAGGCTGGGCCGTTCTCATTGTGTACACACAAACACACACACACACACACACACAAACACACACACACACACGGACATACCCCTGATAAGGCAGGCTAGGCAGGGCATGCAGTATATTTTAAATAAACAAGTATAGCCCCTCTTGCCGGGGCCAATCGCAGATCGGGCCCCCTATGCTGTACTAGCGTCTGGCTACGTGTCTGTGGGTGGTGCATACCTGTTGGTAACAGGAGGGCCTGAGTCTCCGCGATGGCATGGGGCATGACTGGACCAGGTTACTGGGGAGAATGCATCCGTCTCATTTAATGGTGCAACGCCTCCATCTCTGGTAAGCTCCAGGAACGTAGGGTGGAATTCTTCCAGAGAGTCCCCACTCAGGGACGAGAGACTCCAGTCTCACACAGTCTTTACTTAAAAGTAGCAGCAGCTCTTTATTCAGTTCAGCACAGCAGAATAGCAGCAGGATCATATGCAGATACAGCTTGTCTCTCTCCTACAAACTGTTCTCCTCCAGGATGGTCTCTTCTCCCTGCCTCCACCCCAGGCCACGGGCACCCAGGGTGGGGCTAGCCCTTCCCTCACCCCCTAGGCAGGGTGAGAGAAATTGGTCCACCTATAGCTCACTATAGTTTTAGCAGCTCTAATCAGGGCCTGCCAGTTCTCCTTCTCCAGCTGTGCACTTCTCACTCTGACACTCTAACACTAACTGGCCTGTCACTGACAGGAACTGACACACTAAATTGAGACAGCCCTGCCTTTCATGACATCAGCAGGTACCGCCCCTGTGTCTATACCTTCCACACAGGGTCAGGTGACCTACTTCCACCACTCAGGACAGTGCTTGAGGTGGGGGAAACCCATGAAAACTCCTGGCAGCCTGCCCTTACCAGGGCTTACACCAGGAGGAGGAACGACATATAGCCCCATTTCTTACCAGGGCTACACTTTCCCTCAGGTGGAATCCAATGGTCCCCACTTGGACCTAATTTTGCAGTACCATCCTGCAGGTGAACAATCTGTGGATACAAACACAAGGGATTAGTGTATATACAGCACACTGTCCCACCCAGGTGGCGAATCAATAACAGGGGTACCTCCCAACATGGAGAACTCAACTAATAGTAATGGCGCGGGTCAGATTTTCTGACCTCCCTCCCATTGTGGTCTGTAACCTTAATGTAATAGGGCTGTACCGACCCATACTCCGGCCTATACACCACACTATTCATGTAAATAAAGAAAACAACCAATACAAACCGGTGCCTAAAAAGTCCAAAGTGGGTCTGTATAAAGTCCAGAGAGGTGGGTCTTTCTGGAGTCTATATATTGCACAGCCCTGCCTAAAGTTAGTCAGTCCAAGGTCAGTCCAATTGGGTTATATTGCGAAGTGAGTCAAGAGTCAGTCTAAGTGAGTTCTACAGAAGAGTCTAAGGGAATTCCAGTGAGTTCAAGCTCATCCTAAGAGTCTGCTGCAGTACAGTCTGACTGTCAAGTGCAAGCTGATTACACACTGTGTGCAGGGCCCTGGCCCAGCTGGTGGTCTCCCTTAGGGGAGAGGTGGACAGCCAACCTAATTAAGGGGGAGGAGGAACCTTCTGCATGGAGTACCTCCACAAAATGTGCGGCTAAGTGTGGCTGCTGTGATGGGCAGTCTGCCAGAAGAGATGTCATTAAAGATGCCCTGGTTCAAGATATCCTTCCTGTGTGAGTCTAGAGTTATTCTCCTGATGAGGTGGAGGCGCTGTACCGAATGTGAGTAGAACTCAGAACACTACCTCAGACGCATATCATGGTAATATTCCCCACTAACACCCAGCGGGGAGACTCAGGAGTCCTGTAAGCCAGCAGGTGCACCACAATACACATACATGTAATTGGGAGCAGATTACACCCACAGGGGCCAATATGAGATTGGGTGGGGGTCTGACCGTTACATTTAGAAAGGGATCAAGTTGAATTTTCATATCCGCAATTTGATCATCTGTAAGGAATCCGCTCCTCGGTTTAATGTTTGCCTTAACTTGCAGACCTGTGCAGTCCTGGAACACTTTCCCGGATATTACGGCAGCCTGGATTCACTCACAAAGCAATACTGACACTAAGCCCCCCCTACCTTCTTGCCATTGGTCTCTGCACCTTTTAGAGTGGTGAAGGAAAATAATGCAAAATACATATGTACGAGCATATAGTAACTACCATGGATGTCTCTGTGTTCTGCAATATGCATTGTCTCGTAGGTATCATCTTGGTTAATGAGACAGGGGGGAGGAGCCTCCCTCCCTTATCATCGCAAAATCTATCAGCCCATGACACGACGCTATACCTGGAGAATGTATGGATTATCCACTATTAGTCAAGTTAGGGGCACGAAGCTGGTCTGTACTGTGATGAAGCGGACCAGACCAAGAGTAGTCTTCTCCTTGTTGTACTTCAGCTCCCTGGTTCCTGGACCGGCCGGCTCAGTCTCATGCAGCGGTCACAGTTACTCTTTCTAGTAGTACCTGGCTGCGCCGCAAGCTGCAGGAGGTGTATATCGACCTTAGTACTGTCGAGACTTCTGTCCATGTTCCTGTAGTGACCGCAACAGAACTTAGGGCTATATAATGCCAGACAGGTGATAGTTGAGCTGTGATTGTTACCGCACGTGGAGGTCGGAGGGAGATTTGGTTGGAGGTTCTAAATGAGTCACAGTATATATTAAGCTGATGGGTTGCATGTGGCCTCTCCGGACGGAGGGAAGGACTACATCTTTCCAAATTCTTCTAGAGAGGCCGTATCCTCTGAGCATCCACACCTTTCCCCATCATATACCCCTACCCTATAACAACATCTTGGGGGGAGATTATAATGAAGAGGGATGAAGGAGGAGGTAAAACCGAGGATATAGGGAGGCAATGAGGATGGAAGTATATGAAAAAGCCAGCTTATTGCACTTTGTCGCTCAGGGAATCTATGCCGATGGAAGAACGGGTTTACAGTGGGAAGAACACGCCACAATGGGATCGACGGGGCTGAAAAAGCAATCGGGACCTGGGCGGTAGTTAAATTTGATAACAATAATACTGACCGAAAACTAATAGACGCAGTTTAAAATGGGAAATGGGAGAAGAATGCGCAAGAGGCGCCCATCCAATCCCGCATATACCTCCCTAAGCTGAATGAAGCGGGGCCCTCGCTAGTTCTGCACCCCGTGGAATGTAGTGAAGAGCCAAAGAAAGGGCCGGATCGACTCCCCAACACTCCCCACCCACCCCGTTTTGCTCTCCTCGGCGATTACTTACTCCTCTCCCAAACAACGCAACCCTAACACGAAAACCCCCATATACTACTTGTAAGACAAAACAAATTCTCTTGATCACGTCTAAGAACTAAAAAGAACCAACCGAAGGACGCTGGGTTTGAGGACTTGAGTTGAAAAAAGGTTGTAAAATGTGAGCTGTGTGACAGCCGCTAACTAGATAATTATGACAAAAGCTGGAGATTTGTTCAATTATATCATCTCAGTGTCTCCACCGACGTATGCTGTTATTCTCTCTATCCTTGACCTGATAAACTGCTAGACTAAGAAATCTGCGCAATTTCCGGGGATCAGCCTGCAGCGGTTTTTCTCAGGTGGCGGTGGCTTTTACACCCCAACCCTCAGCATTATTATTCGCGGGTCGACACCCAAGGTTTTATGTGGAGATGAAAAAGAGTGAAAGTAACGATGCTTGGACCTCTCAGTGGTACGCTCGAAGGGGGCCACCCCCACAAACTCGGAACATGCCTGCATTTATTCAGTGTAGAACTGCTAGCAGCGCGGTTGTGTAAAGGCGCTGGAAAGAAGACGTTCGAGGCTGGAAAAGGGAGGATTTCTAGGGAGTTTAGGAAGATGATGGGTAAGTTAAATGTTAGCATGAAATTGAAAAGGGTAAAAACAAAAAAGAAATATTAGTGTAGAACCAAAAAAGATACACACAAAAAACCAGATTATAAATATTAAGAAAACACAATAAAACTAGTGCGAAAAAACAAATAAATAACCCAAACTACACCATGATTGAATTAACAAATTGGCAATCACCCCCCCCCCACCAGAACATCAAGAACAGATTACAATGATAATGAGGACTTAACCCGTAGAACCAAAGACAATGCCGTAACGATCTCATAGCTAGTACGGGCCCTCCCTCCCATCCGCCATCCACAGGACCTTAAACACGTCTTGGAAAAACCCCCCCCCCCCCGCGATGCATAGTTCTGCAATACCAGCTCGGATTCCCTTTCTTAACCTATCGGAATAATGCTGAACCCTATATATCATCAAAAAAACTTGCCATCGCCCGAAACTCCCCCTTGCCTTGCCTTATCACTTGGACCATTCCCACCTAGTCCAACACGGGGAACACACACCCATCCTCCTTCATGGTGCGTTACATATGCTAAAGACCACATCCGTAGACTACTTTCCCTCCCTGACTTGGACCATTTGACCCAATAACATACAGAAACCAGGACCCTTCATCGACAGGCCTACGCCACCTGCACCCGCCGACTTGAGCAGTCCAACCTGTGCTTGACAGTAAGTTCGACCTATTTCCCTTAAACCGGGGGAAGCTCAGTCAACGAGAGTGATAAACTCGAATGCGACAACGAAAAATAAGGATTAGAAAATAACGACCATGGGGAACAGGAAACAAAAAAGAACCAATCAAGAAGACTGAAAATACGGGAAAACTCTGGGAAATGAGGCGCGAAAACGGGAAAGCTTTCGGGCCTAATAGGGATCAGCGTAATGATAAGAAGTTGTGGGGGTATAAGGTTAGTTACACCCTTGCTCGAATCAGCCATGTTGCATGGCTTCACTGGAGCGCAGTAGACTGTCTTGAGATAAGGCAGGAGTGCACGCCGTTGATGTTACCCAGAAGTTCGTGAAAGGAGGGTTTTGTTTGTCCAAGCTAATTGGTTGTCTGGAAAGAAATAAAAATTCAAATACACCTTTACTCTTTATCATCCCTCATGTCATCTCTTTTCTCTACTCTTTTCTAGCCAAACCTTAAGGCTCTCCTTTGACTTATCCCGAGAAAACATTAGGCCAACCCGTGGCATAATAGAGCCCTCACAGTGTAAAAAGTTTACATAAGGTCATTCCATATAGCCTGCAAAGCGAGTTATGGAAATGAACCATCCACCCACCCCGAATACCCCTCATTCGCATAAAAGTCCAGGAAATTCGTGGGAGAAAGCGATAGGGTGGCACAGGATAAACAATAAATTCGCATGATCACAGCCGTGAGGTGTTGATTAGATGTGTCCTATAGAGTGGGTGGGGTGCCCCGAGTCTCGTGTACATGAGAAATTATTAATCCAAGTGTACCGAGAAAAAAGAGAAATTATAGAGAGAAAGGGGAGTAGGGGGGAGGTGGATTGTGGATGGGGGGGGGGGAGGGGTGGGGGGGGAGGGGGCAGAAGTGGGGGGTTAATTGCTTTTAAACACCCTGCTGTCTACCTTGGCCTTCCAGTCTTCTGACATGGCCTCCTTCCCTTGTCATTGGCGGAACAAATCCCTCCTACCCCACTCCACCGTAATCAGTTTCAATTTCTAAAGTGATTTTTCTATCCTTTGATTTTCACAGGTGCTCCATCTTCCTCATTCCTCTATTTAAAACCCACTGTGGCTCGGCAGATTCTTGTTTTTGTAGGCCATCCTTCCTTTGTGTAACCTACCCCCATTGTCCTCTGACCCGCCCACCAGCCCCTTCTTCCATCGGTCGCCCACTTCTTTCCTCCGTCCCTAGCTCCAGAGGAAGAATCCCTTGTCTCACCTATACAGAGAGAGGAAAAACTCTCTATTTCTACTCTCAGGAATTATCTGCTTTAACTCCTGTAAATTCTTGCTGCCTCCAAGCTAATGCCTTCGTTCTAGCCTCAGAGAATGTGTCCCCAAGTCCTATAGCAGAGGTTGCATTAAATGACTTCCCCAAGTTGCTGAATCCTTAGTTAGTTTTTGCTATAAAAACCCCTGCTTCAGCTCAAGTTCAGCTGCTGTGCCCCCTGAAACTTCGGCAGTAAAGTTCTGATTCAGTTAAATGTATTCAGTTACCAAGTTTTTCCCTAGCTTGTCGCAGAGTCCCATTTCCAGGTACTTCGCTGAAACCAGTCTGTCACCCAGAGAGCGATGATCCTGCTTCAGCACATCGTCCCACGTCGTGGATCTGCAGTCATTTCTGGTTTCCCAGACACGCCTTAACAAATACCCACTTCAGAGACCAGTAACAGTAATGATTACCCCCGTGGTACGTCTGTGTTCCTCCCTTCTCAAAGCTTAGGGTTTTAAAACCGTACAGTGGTCAGTATGCCCCTCCTGGGGTTCATGGGGTGTTCCCAGGAGGGTTGCTGACACACTGTTTTCACTCAAAAAGCGACGCTTTTTCATATGTGCTAGCTAGAAGCCTGCACACAGTTTCCCCTCTCTCGAAATTTGCCTTGTCGGCCCTGATACTCGGAGAGGTAAAAACCTCCCTTCAGATTCAGAATCTCTTTCTATAGAGGTCGTCCTTGCTGTTAGTTTCCCTGATTTCTCTGCCCATGCAAACCCTCCAGGGATCAGCATTCGGTTGTTACCCCCTTAGTACAGTCTGAGACCACCCTGCTTATATTACAAGTCCTGGTGTTTAAATTGAGCTATTTAGTTTTACTGCTCTTGCTAAACCTCAGTCCCTCAGCACTGCAGCTAAACGTGCTCCAGCAACCGTTGGGTTATCGGGGAAAAAATTAAAATTCCTGTCCTAAAGGGTACTTTCAACACATTGTCCAGCAAACATAGAACCTCAGTGATTGATTCTAAGTCACTTATCACTATATGATGTTCTCACTAGTCAAACCCTGACACACCTCACACTGGCTAGGAGTCCCGTTATCAGAATTTTTGCACTAGTTAAACACGCCTAAATCTGTTTTTGTCATGACAAGCACCCCTGTGTTAGGGCCCTTGCAGTTTTGGATAAGACTCCTTTTACTTCAAGGTTTCTGTTATTAAGGTTTCACAGGTTCCAACTTACCGCTTATTGTCTCTTTAACTCCCATCATTACTCTCCCATTACCAGGAACTGATTCCCAGGCACCAGCTCCTGACGCTAGTTCTCCTATCGGTACCCCTGCTTGCGAGATGTTTCTGTTATGGATTCCGAGCCTCCAGCCAGAGTCAATCCTTTACTCGCTGCTGTTTTGTAGTCTCTCAAGTCCCTGTCACTGAAGTACAGACTTCAGTTCTGAGGTTAGCTCCCCCCTCCGCTACCTCTGCTCTGGCTCTGATTCTCAAGTTTCTGATATTAGAGCCACCAAAGCCTATTCCTACTCCCCAGACAATACTATCTCCCACTGAGGGTTCCAGTATTTGAGAGCTCACTGTGAGTGCTTCTCTGCCTCTGTGAAACGATGTTTTTTCCCCCTCGGAACCTTCGTTGCCCCTGTTATTTCCTTTGAGTTGGAAATACTCTGTACGTACCCCAAGATTTCGGTCTCTATGTTTGGTTTACTGCTGCCTTGTCACCTTCATACCAATACCGGGAATGCTCCCACCCACCCTATACCCTCGCTGACCACTAACCTGGGAGACCTCTGGAGGAGAAGTCCCTCTCAAATTCCTACATGCAGAGGTCAGCCAAGACCTTATCTGTCCCGAAGGTCGCCTGGGTATATTCAATCAACTATCAAGCCGCTTATCCTAAATTCTGGTCCCATTACTAAAGACTGGGCTCCCAGTGGGGGTTCTTCTGCCGTTTCTGCTCCGGAACCCTCTGGTTCTTCACAGCCTTGGATTCCCAAGCCATTTCGCGGGGCGAGCCAGGTACCAATGAATCTCTACCACCACTTTCATATCTAGAACAGTACTCACCAAGGAACTGCTCGTTTACGGATACCCTTTCCGCCTAAAAAACTTTAGGAACAATCGTCTGTCCCCGAGACCCATGGATGGCCCTATCTGGCCGCAGTTCTCTCCGGGGAGTGGGGGTACACAAAGGAGTGACCACGAGTCTCTGAACCATGACTCTAACACCAATCCTAGACGGTTCTGGAACAACTCCTGGTCCCCCAACTCTGAGTGGTCTTGTTCGCCGGAGGTCTCACGTGAAGAGGGGGGTACTGTAAGGAATCCGCTCCTCGTTTAATGTTGCCTAACTGCAGACCTGTGCAGTCCTGGAAACACTTTCCCGGATATTACTGCAGCCTGGATTCACTCACCAAAGCAATACTGCCACACGCCCCCTCTGCCATTGGTTCTCTGACCTTTAAGTGTTGCCTTCCCATAATGCCCGCCGAGCATAGTCTTCCTGGATGTCTCTGTGTTCTGCCATAAGCCTTGTCTTGTCGTATCCTGGTTCCTGTGACCTGCTGCTAGTGTCACGCAGCGGTCTGTTCCTGTGCTGAAGCGGAGTACTCTCCTGTTGTTTCAGCTCCCTGGTTCCTGTGACGGCTGCTAGTCTCATGCAGCGGTCAGTTCCTGTTTCCTGTGCGAAGCTGAGTACTCTCCTTGTTACTTCAGTCCTTGTTTCCGTGACCGGCTGCTATATTCATGCAGCGGTCTGTTCCTGGTTTCCTGCACTGAAGCGGAGGTTTCCCCTGAGTATCTTCAGCTTTCCTGGTTCCTGGGGCCTACTCTTTCCCTAATCTAGAGAGGCCGTGTCCTGGTTCCGCGCTGAATCGGAGGATTCCCCAGCCCGCTCAGGACTCTTGCGCTGAAGCACTGGTTTACCAGTGCAGCTAGGCGGTGTGCTACTCTGGTCTGTCTACACTCGTGAACAGTACCATGGGCCATGGTCGGCATGCGCAGAGGCCACTCCCGCACTCCTAAGCTGAAGCGGGGCTCTCTGACTACCTGTTGCCGAACTCCTGCTTGAACAACGTTTACCCTGATGTCTCCAGTCCTGACCCTGGCGTGTCCACCGACGATGCTGTCTTCTCCTATCTGACCTGCTACGTACGACTACGAACTGCGCAAATCCGATCAGCCTGCGCGGTCTCAGGTCGGTGCTTTTACAACCCCACCTCAGCCACGCGGTCCGACCAGGTTTGTGGCGAGCACAGTCGTGACAGTATGCTCGGCCCCACAAACTCGGACCGCCCTGTGGTGAGGGTTGGTATGTTTCTGTCTGAAATCCTGTCCGGCCTGTAGACCAGTCCCAGTTTGAAAACCAGTATCTGTGCGAAATACTACCCTGATTGAAGATCAGATTATGTATGAAGGTTTAACCCCGTTGCAAGACACATGCCGTAACGTCTCATTAGTAAGGCTTATTGCCTCAAGGACTTAAAACAGTCTCTGGCCGATTGTGTTTGCTCCTCTGTGGTTCCCCTTAAACCTGGGATAATGTGCACCTATCAAACTTGCCATCGCCCGAAATGCACTCCCTGCCTTGGCTTATCATGGACATTCACCTAGTACAACAGGACCCTCTCTTCATGGTTGGTTATGCTCAGACACATCCGTGTACTTTCCTGACTTTGGACATTTGCATAAAGAACAGGACCCTCTCCTCGCCAGCTACGCTGCCGCTGGCAGTCCACCTTGCTGCCAGTCCTGTCGCTAAACCTGGGGACGTATCTCCTCTCCAGGAAATGACCAAAACTGACCCACTATCACTGCCCCCCTAACATAGAAGCTGCCACGGTCCCTAGCCCTGATGGTACAACCCGGGTACTCTGACACTAATGATACGTCTACGTTCACCCTGCTGATCAGTCCTGTGAGGTTCCCCTGGAGTATACGTATATTTCTCTAGCCAACACTAAGGCTCTAGTATCCGAGAACAAGTCCCTTTTTCCCTCTATTCCTAACTCTGAATCTCCCTTTCAGCCCTCGAAGTTTGTCCTGCTTTAACCCCTGCTAGGCAGTTCTGCATGCCTCTGTCAGGGAAACAAATCCCTCCTACCTCAACGTACTCAGCTTCAATTTTAAGTTCTGTTACAGGGTCATTCCTCTATAAACCCTGTGGGGCAGTCTCTGAGTCCCTTTTGTAACCCCCGTTCTCCGCCAGTCCAGGTCACGTCCCTAGCTCCAGAGGAAGAATCCTGTATCACCTATACAGAGGAAAAAACTCTCTATGTCTACTCTCAGGAATTATTCATGCTTTAAACTCCTGTAAATTTCTTGCTGCCTCCAAGCTAATGCCTTCGTCTAGCCTCGAAGAGAATGTGTCCCCAAGTCCTATAGCAGAGGTTGCATTAAATGACTTCCCCAAGGTTGCTGATGAACCTTAGTTAGTTTTTGCTATAAAACCCCTGCTTCGCTCAAGTTTCAGCTGCTGTGCCCCCTGAAACTTCGGCTAAAGTCTGATTCCAGTTAAATGTATTCAGTTACCAAGTTTCCCTAAGCTTTGGTCGAGAGTTCCCATTTCCAGGTACTTCGCTGAACAGTCTGTCACCCAGAGAGCGATGATCCCTGCTTCAGCACATAGTCCCCACGTCGTGGAATCTGCAGTTTTCTGTTTCCCAGACACGCCTACCAAATACCCACTTCAGAGACCAGTACAGTAATGATTACCCCCCGTGTACTGTCTGTGTTCTCCCCTTCTCAAGCTTAGGGGTTAAACCGTACAGTGGTCAGAATGCCCCTCTGGGGTTCATGTGGGTGTTCCCAGGAGGTTTGCTGACACACTGTTTTCACTCAAAAGCGACGCTTTTTCATATGTGCTAGCTAGAAGCCTGCACACAGTTTCCCCTCTCTCTGAAATTTGCCTTGTCGGCCCTGATACTCGGAAGGTTAAAACCTCCCTTCAGATTCAGAATCTCTTTCTATAGAGGTCGTCCTTGCTGTTAGTTTCCCTGATTTCTCTGCCCATGCAAACCCTCCAGGGATCAGCAATCGGTGTTACCCCCTTAGTACAGTCTGAGACCACCCTGCTTAGATTACAGTCCTGGTGTTTAAATCTGAGCTATTTAGTTTTACGCTCTTGCTAAACCTCAGTCCCTCAGCACGCAGTAAACGTGCTCCAGCAAACCGTGGGTTACTCGGGGAAAAAATAAATTCCTGTTCTAAAGGGTACTTTCTCACACATGCAGCAAACATAGAACCTCAGTGATTGATTAAGTCACTTATCACTATATCGATGTTCTCACTAGTAAAACCCTGACCCCCTCACCACTGGCTAGGAGTCCCGTTCAGAATTTTTGCACTAGTAAACACGCCTAAATCTGTTTTTGTCATGACAAGCACCCTGTTAGTTAGGGCCCTTGCAGTTTTGGATAAGACTCCTTGTACTTCAAGGTTCTGCTATTAAGAGTTTCCACGGTTCCAACTTACCGATTATTGTCTCTTTAACTCCCATCATTACCTACCCATTACCAGTAACTGATTCCCAGGCCACAAGCTCTGACGCTAGTTCTCCTACGGTACCCCTGCTTTGCGAGATGTTTTGTTATGGATTCCGAGCCTCCAGCTCCAGAGTCAATCCTTACTCGTGGTTTTTGTAGTCTCTCAGGTCCCTGTCACTGAAGTAAGACTTCAGCTTCTGAGGTTAGCTCCCTCCTCCGACTACCCTTGCTCTTGCCTGATTCTCAAGTTCTTGATATTAGAGCCACAAAGCCTATTCCTACTCCCCAGACAATACTATTCCCACTGAGGGTTCCCCAGTATTTGAGGAGCTACACTGCTGAGTGCTTCTCTGCTCTGTGAAACGATGTTTTACCCCCTCGGAACCTTCTGTTGCCCCTGTTATTCCTTTTGAGTTGGAAATACTCTGTACGTACCCCAAGATTTCGGTCTCTATGTCTGGTTTACTGCTTGCCTTGTCACCTTCCATTACCAATACGGGAAATGCTCCCACCCACCATACCCTCGTCGACCACTACCTGGAGACCTCTGGGGAGAAAGTCCCTCTCAATTCCTACATGCAGAGGTCGCCAAGACCTATCTGTCCCGAAGTCGCCTGGGTATATTCAATCAACTACAAGGCCGCTTATCCTAAATTCTGGTCCCATTACAAAGAACTGGGCTCCCAGTGGGGGGTTCTTCTGCCTTTTCTGCTCTCGGAACACCTCTGGTTCTTCACAGCCTTGGTTCCCAAGCCATTTCGCGGGGCGAGCCAGGTGTACCAATGAATCTCTACAACCACTTCATATCCTGAACAGACTCACCAAGGAACTGCTCGTTTACGGATACCCTTCCGCCTCCTAAAAAACTTTAGGAACAACTCGATTTCCCCGAGACCCATGGATGGCCCTATCTGGCCGCCTAGTTCTTCTCGGGAGTGGGGGGGGGTACACTAAGGGTGACACGAGTCTCTAACCATGACTCTTAACACCAATCATAGACGGTTTCTGGAACAACTCACTGGTCCCACCCACTCTGAGTGGTCTTTTCGCCCGGAATGGATCTCACGTAGAGGGGGGTTACTTTAAGGGAACCGCTTCTCGGTTTAATGTTTGGCCTTAACTTGCAGACCTGTGCAGTCCTGGAACACTTTCCCGGATATTTACTGCAGCCTGGATTCACTCACCAAAGCAATACTGCCACACGCCCCTTCTGCCATTGGTTCTCTGACCTTTAAGTGTTGCCTTCCCATAATGCCCCCTGCCGAGCATAGTCCTTCCTGGATGTCTCTGTGTTCTGCCATAAGCCTTGTCTTGTCTGTCTCCTTGGTTCCTGAGACCGGCTGCTAGTGTCACGCAGCGGTCTGTTCCTGTGCTGAAGCGGAGTACTCTCCTTGTTGTCTTCAGCTCCCTGGTTCCTGTGACCGGCTGCTAGTCTCATGCAGCGGTCAGTTCCTGTTTCCTGTGCTGAAGCTGAGTAGTCTCCTTGTTACTTCAGCTCCTTGTTTCCTGTGACCGGCTGCTATATTCATGCAGCGGTCTGTTCCTGGTTTCCTGCACTGAAGCGGAGGTTTCCCTGAGTATCTTCAGCTTCCTTGTTCCTGGGGCCTACTCTTTCCCTAATCTAGAGAGGCCGTGTCCTGGTTCCTGCGCTGAATCGGAGGATTCCCCAGCCCGCTCAGGACTCTTGCGCTGAAGCACTGGTTTACCAGTGCAGCTAGGCAGTGTGCTACTCTGGTCTGTCTACCACCTCCTGAGACCAGTACCATGGGCAATGGTCGCCGCACGCGCAGAGGCCACTCCCGCACTCCTAAGCTGAAGCGGGGCTCTCCTGACTACCTGTTGCCGAACTCCTGCTTGAACAACGTTTACCCTGATGTCCCCAGTCCTGACCCTGGCGTGTCCACCGACGATGGTGTCTTCTCCTATCCTGATCCTGCTACGTACGACTACGAACTGCGCAATCCGGATCGCCTCGCGTTCTCAGGGTCGGTGCTTTTACACCCCACCTCAGCCACGCAGGTCCGACCCATGTTGTGGCTAGCAGTCGTGACAGTATCTCGGCCCCACAAACTCGGCACCGCCCTGTGTGAGGGTTGGTATGTTCTGTCTGAAATCCCTGTCCGGCCTTGTAGAACCGGTCCCAGTTTGAAAACCAGTATCTGTGCGAAATACTACCCCTGATTGAAGATCAGATTATGTTATTAAGGTGTAACCCCGTTGCAAGACAATGCGTAACGATCCATTAGTAAGGCTTATTGCCTCAAGGACTTGAAAACAGTCTCTGGCCATTGTGTTGCTCCTCTGGTTCCCCTTAACTGGATAATGTGCACCCTATCAAACTTGCCATCGCCCGAAATGCACTCCTGTGCCTTGGCTTTATCATTGGACATTCCCAGTACAACAGGACCCTACTTCATGGGGTCATGCTCAGGACACTCGCTGTATTTTTTCCCTGACTTTGGCATTGCATAAAGGAAGAGGAACCCTCTCCTCGCTAGCTACGCTGGCTGCGCTTGGCAGTCCAGCCTGTGCTTCTAGTCCGGTGTCCTAAACCGTGGGACGTATCTCCCTCTCCAGGAAATGACCAACGACCCACTATCACTGCCCCTAAATAGAAGCTGCCACGGTCCCTAGCCCTGATGTACACAAACCCGGTTACTCTGACACTAATGATACGTCTAAGTTAACCCTGCTGATCAGTCCTGTGAGGTTCCCCTGGAGTATACGTATATTGCTTCTTAGCCAACACTAAGGCTCTAGTATCCGAGAACAAGTCCCCTTTTCCCTCTATTCCTAACTCTGATCTCCCTTTTCAGGCCTCATACTTGACCCGCCGAAGTTCTGCTTTAACTGCAGTCCAGTTATGCAGCCTTCCCTGTCCAGGACATCCCTCCACCTCCACGTACTCAGCTTCAATTTCTAAGTTCTGTTCACAGGGTCATCCTCTATAAACCCTGTGGGGCAGTCTCTCTGAGTCCCCTTTTGTAACCCCCTGTCTCCGCCGCCATGGTCACGTCCTAGCTCCAGAGGAAGAATCCCTTGTCTCACTATTACAGAGGAAAAACTCTCTATGTTACTCTCCAGGAATTATCGCTTTAACTCTTGAAATTCTTTCTCTGCCGCCACGCTAATGCCTTCGTTCTAACCTCAGAGAATGTGTCCCCAAGTCCTATAGCAAGGTTGCATTAAATACTTCCCAAGGTTGCTGAATTCCTTAGTTAGTTTTTGCTATAAAACCCCTGCTTCAGCTCAAGTTTGCATGCTGTGCCCCCTGAAACTTCGGCTAAAGTTGCTGATTCCAGTTAAATTATTCATTTACAAAGTTTTCCCTAGCTTGGTCGCAGAGT
Organism: Ascaphus truei; assembly: GCA_036426205.1. Lineage (NCBI taxonomy): Eukaryota > Metazoa > Chordata > Amphibia > Anura > Ascaphidae > Ascaphus > Ascaphus truei. The sequence goes on along the minus strand of WSYH01001021.1, from coordinate 19,930 downwards.
TCCCTTTCCAGTACTTCGTCTGAACCAGTCTGTCACCCACGAGGCGTGATCCCTGCTTCAGCACATCGTCCCCACGTCGTGGAATCTGCAGTCATTCTGGTTTCCCCAGACACGCCTACCAAAACCCTTCAGAGACCAGTACAGTAATGATTACACCCCCGTGGTACGTCTGTGTTCTCCCCTTCTCAAAGCTTAGGTGTTAAAAACCGTACAGTGGTCAGTATCCCCCTCCTGGGGTTCATGTGGTGTTCCCAGGATGGTTTGCTGACACCTGTTTCACTCAAAAGCGACGCTTTTTCATAGTTGCTAGCTAAAGCCTGACACACTTGCCCTCCCCTCTGCCTCTGAAATTTGCCTTGGTCGGCCCTGATCCTCGGAGAGGTAAAACCTCCCTTCAGATTCAGAATCTCTTTACTATAGGGTCGTCCTTGCTGTTAGTTTCCCTGAGTTTCTGCCCTGCAAACCCTCCAGGGATCAGCAATATCGTTTGTTACCCCTTAGTACAGTCTGAGACCACCCTGCTTATATTACAAGTCCGGTGTTTAAATCTGAGCTATTTAGTTTTACTTGCTCTTGCAAACCTCCGTCCCTCAGCACTGCAGCTAAACGTGCTCCAGCAACCCGTGTGGTTACTCGGGGGAAAAAATTAAAATTCTGTCCTAAAGGTACTTTCTCACACATGTCCAGCAAACATAGAACCTCAGTGATTGATCTAAGTCACTTTCACTATATCTGAATGTTCTCACTGTCAAACCCTGACACCCTCACCACTGGCTAGGAGTCCCGTTATCAGAATTTTTGCACTTAAAACACGCCTAATCTTGTTTTTGTCATGACAGCACCCCCTGTTGTTAGGGCCCTTGCAGTTTTGGATAAGACTCCTTTTACTTCAAAGGTTTCTGCTATTAAGAGTTTCCACGGTTCCAACTTACCGCTTATTGTCTCTTTAACTCCCATCATACTCTCCCATTACCAGTAAATGATTCCCAGGCACCAGCTCCTGACGCTAGTTCTCCTATCGGTACCCCTGCTTTGCGAGATGTTTCTGTTATGGATTCCGAGCCTCCATCTCCAGAGTCAATCCCTTTACTCGCTGCTGTTTTTGTAGTCTCTCAGTCCCTGTCACTGAAGTACAAGCTTCACTTCGAGGTTGCTCCCCTCCCTCCGCTACCCTGCTCGGCCTGATTCTCAAGTTTCTGATATTAGAGCCACAAAGCCTATTCCTACTCCCCAGACAATACTATCTCCCACTGAGGTTCCCCAGTATTGAGAGCTCCACTGCTGAGTGCTTCTCTCCTCTGTGAACGATGTTTTTTTCCCCCTCGGAACCTTCTGTTCCCTGTTTTATTTTCTTGAGTTGGAAATACTCTGTACGTACCCAAGATTTCGGTCTCTATGTCTGGTTTACTGCTTGCCTTGTCACCTTCCATACCAATACCGGGAAATGCTCCCACCCCCCCTATACCCTCGCTGACCACTACCTGGGAGACCTCTGGAGGAGAAGTCCCTCTCAAATTCCTACATCAGAGGTCAGCCAAGACCTTATCTGTCCCTAAGGTCGCCTGGGTATATTCAATCAACTACAAGGCCGCTTTCCTAAATTCTGGTCCCATTCTAAAGACGGGCTCCCAGTGGGGGTTCTTCTCTCTTCTGCCTTTCTCTCTCGCCCGGAACCCTCTGGTTCTTCACGCCTTGGATTCCCAAGCCATTTCGCGGGGCGAGCCAGGTACCAATGATACTCTATACCACCACTTTCATATCCTAGAACAGTACTCACCAGAACTGCTCGTTTACGTACCCTTTCCGCCTAAAAAACTTTAGGAACAACTCGATGTCCCGAGACCCTGGATGGCCCTATCTGCGCAGTTCTCTCCGGGAGTGGGGGTACACAAAGGAGTGACCACGAGTCTCTGACCCATGACTCTAACACCAATCCTAGACGTTTCTGGAACAACTCCTGGTCCCCAACTCTGAGTGGTCTTGTTCGCCCGGAGGTCTCACGTGAAGAGGGGGGTACTGTAAGGAATCCGCTCCTCGGTTTAATGTTTGCCTTAACTTGCAGACCTGTGCAGTCCTGGAACACTTTCCCGGATATTTACTGCAGCCTGGATTCACTCACCAAAGCAATCATGCCACACGCCCCCTTCTGCCATTGGTTCTCTGACCTTTAAGTGTTGGCCTTCCCATAATGCACCTGCCGACATAGTCCTTCCTGGATTCTCTGTGTTCTGCCATAATACCTTGTCTTGTCTGTCTCCTTGGTTCCTGTGACCTGCTGCTAGTGTCACGCAGCGGTCGTTCCTGTGCTGAAGCGGAGTACTCTCCTTGTTGTCTTCAGCTCCCTGGTTCCTGTGACCGGCTTGCTAGTCTCATGCAGCGGTCAGTTCCTGTTTCCTGTGCTGAAGGCTGAGTACTCTCCTTGTTACTTCAGCTCCTTGTTTCCTGTGACCGCTGCTATATTCATGCAGCGGTCTGTTCCTGGTTTCCTGCACTGAAGCGGAGGTTTCCCTGAGATCTTCAGCTTCCTGGTTCCTGGGCCTACTCTTTCCCTAATCTAGAGAGGCCGTGTCCTGGTTCCTGCCTGAATCGGAGGATTCCCCAGCCCGCTCAGGACTCTCTGCGCTGAAGCACTGGTTACCAGTGCAGCTAGGCGGTGGCTACTCTGGTCTGTCTACCACCTCCTGAACGCAGTACCATGGGCCATGGTCGCCGCAGCGCAGAGGCCACTCCCGCACTCCTAAGCTGAAGCGGGGCTCTCCTGACTACCTGTTGCCGAACTCCTGCTTGAACAACTTTTTACCCCTGATGTCTCCAGTCCTGCCCTGGCGTGTCCACCGACGATGCTGTCTTCTCCTATCCGGATCCTGCTATTACGACTACGAACTGCGCAATCCGGATCAGCCTGCGCGGTCTCGGTCGGTGCTTTTACAACCCCACCTCAGCCACGCGGTCCGACCCAGGTTTTTGGGGCGAGCACAGTCGTGACAGTATGCTCGGCCCACAAACTCGACGCCCTGTGGTGAGGGTTGGTATGTTTCTGTCCTGAAATCCTGTCCCGGCCTGTAGACCTCCTCCAGTTTGAAAACCATATCTGTGCGAAATACTACCCCCTTATTGAAGATCAGATTTATGTATGAAGGTTTATAAAAACCCCGTTGCAAAGACACTGCCGTAACGATCTCATTATAATGCTTATTTGTGCCTCAAGGACTTAAAACAGTCTCTGGGCCGATTGTGTGTTGCCTCCTCTGTTCCCCCTTTAAACCTGTGATAAGTGTGCAACCCCTATCACTTGCCATCCCTCGCAATGCACTCCTTGGCCTTGGCCCTTATCATGTGACCTTCACCTAGTACAGAACAGGACCGCTCTTCTTCATGGGGGTTCTGCTCAGACACCTCCGTTACTGTTCCCTGATTTGGACATTTGCATAAAGACAGGACCCTTCCTCGCCACTGACGCTGCCGGCTGTGGCATGATCCACCTTGCTGCCATCCTGTCCCTAAAAACCTGGGGACGTATCTCACCCTTCTCCAGGAAAGACAAACGACGCACACCTGACCCGATCACTGGCCCCCTAACATAGAAGCTGCCACGGTCCCCTACCCTGATGTACACCCCTGGTACTCTCGGCACCTAATGATATCCGTCTCGTTAACCCCTGCTGATCATGGGTGGTGGGTTCTGTGAGTTCCCGCTGGAGTATACGTATATTTCTCTAAGCCAACACGATAGGCTTCTAGTATCCCGAGAACAAGTCCCTTTTGTTTCCCTCTATTCCTACCGTCTGACTCTCCCTTTTCAAGCCCTCGGAAGTTTGTTTCTCCTGCTTTACCCCTGCGGCAGTTCTGCACTCCTTCCCTGTCAGGAAACAATCCCTCCACCGTTCACTCCAGTACTAGCTTCAAGTTACTTCTAAGTTCTGTTCACATGGGTCATTCCTCTATTAAACCCTGTGGGGCAGCTCCTCTGAGTCCCCTTTTGTAACCCCCGTTCTCCCCACCATGGTCACGTCCCTAAGCTCCAGTAGGAAGAATCCCTTGTCCCCCTATACAGAGGAAACACTCTCTCATGTTCTACTGCCTCTCAGAGTATTACTCTGCTTTAACATCCTGTATAAATTCTTGCTGACTCCCAAAGCTGAATGCTTCTTCTAGCCTCAAGAATGTGTCCCCAAGTCCCCGATAGCAGAGGATTGCATTAAATGACTTTCCCCCAAGTGTGCTGAATGCCGTTAGTTTAGTTGGGGTGCTATAAAACCCCCTGTCTTCAGCCAATTTTCAGCGCTGTGCCCCCTGAAACTTCGGCTAAAGTTTCTGATTCCAGTTAATTCATGTATTCAGTTACCAAGGTTTTTTCCCTAAGCTTGGGTCGCAAGTTCCCGATTTCCAGGTACTTCGGCTGAACCGTCTGCACCCAGAGAGCGATGATCCCTCTTCAGCACATTCCCCACGTCGTGGAATCTGCAGTCATTTCTGGTTTCCCAACACGCCTTAACCAAATACCCACTTCAGAGACCATACAGTAATGATTACCCGCCCGTTACTGTCTGTGTTCTCCCCTTCTCAAGCTTAGGGTAAACCGTACCGGGTTCAGGTATCCCCCTCCTGGGGTTCATGTTGGTGGTTACCCAGGAGGGTGTGCTTGACACAACTAGTCTTTTCCACTCAAAAAGCGAACGCTTTTTCATATGGCTAGCTAAATCCTGCACACAGTTTCCCCTCTCTCTGAAATTGCCTTGTCCGCCTAGACTCGAGAGGGTTAAGAACCGTCCCTTAGATTCAAATTCTTTCCTATAGAGTCGTCCCTGTGCTGTGTTATTTCCCTGATTTCATCTGGCCCTGCAACCACCCACCACACAAACACCAAACCCTCCGCCCAACCAAAAGGCGAAGTGTGAACCATCCCCACCCACCACACCCACCCACGACACGCCTCGCCAAAAAAAAAGCGGCCAATTCATGTCTCGCTATCAAGAAACCCGTAACCCGGGGGCAGTAGAACAGAAAACCACAACCCCATAGGCGGGAACAGCTCACAATCAGCGTCCCGACGATGACTCCACAACACAGAAACTCCAGAATACCGGCGTCCAAGCAGCAAAAAAAAACTGATACACCCTCACAAACAGCGTCCAACCCTCACCAGCACCAACGCCCGCCACCAACCCAACCCTCCAACCCCCGCCCAGCAGCAACGTAACCAGCCACCACGGAACCACCCACACAACCCCCTCTCAAGCACATACAACCACGCACCAGCAGAAAAAAAGCAAGGGGCACGACAAAAACAAGAGCCCACAAAGCTGCAGGTTTAGGCCCCACATTGCCAAACCCCCAGACCAAACCACAACCAGGGAGAGCGCACTAAACCGGAGCTGCCCAACCGAGACCACGAAAAATCCTTAAAACACCCCCCCCGAAATCCCACAAGCGAGACCCCCCCCCCAAAGCCCCAAATCCAAGATGATGCCCCCAAGAACCAAACCTCCGACCTCGCCAATCCCCCTCAAAACGAGACATAGGAACTCGAGTTCAGGGGAGGGACTAGCCACATAAAGAAGCCCCAGTCGCTAAACAAGCACGAAAGCCAACCCAACAGCACTAAAACCAAACCGAAAAGAATACGCGGGAAAGAGACCCACACCGGGGAGAATGACTGACCACTAACAAGAGCTAAGTACACAGCCCCCCCCCCCCAACAAGAAACCCCAATCAAAACAAGGCCCAGCACCACAACCGCGCGGGCAGCAACGCGCCCGACACGACCAGAAACCCTCCTTGCAACCACCCCGCCTCCCCTCAGCAGACACCACAATAGGGAATGGGAGACTAGCGGAAAGCAGCACTAAACCCGATTCAAAACCCCCCCCGTCCCAAAGGCAGCGAGCCACCCTCCCCCACCCCCCCAACACCAAATGAGAAGCAAATCATTACCAAGCAAAGTCCCACTCAGCACCAAACACAACCCACCCCGCCGCCACACCAACAAACACGCCACAACATACACAGCGGCACTCTCCCCAACCACAACCACCCCAAGGAGCCGAAAAAGTCGACAAACAGACAACGGGGGAGAGAAGAAGATCCAAAGGGGATGAGCCCCCTGCCCAAAGCGAAAACTCGATCACCTCACTCCCCACCAGCACAACCCGCCCACCACCACACACCGCCCCGAATCTCCCGCCCAGCTGCCCAACCCGCATGGGAGAACATCCACCCCGACTAAACCCCAAGCCACGCGCGCGGCAAAAAGAACAGAAAAAAAAAATGAACCCACCCCCACTCGCCCCCCCCCAACCCCCGCCCCCCCCCTAACACCACATCACAGAGCCGACCAGCAACACAAGAATGAACAGCCACAACGCCACGATACCCATAGGCAACGAATCAAAGCCCCACAAGACAACGCCGCCATGAACACCCGGGCGGGGACCCACCGACACCGCCATCCCCAAACCGACAAACCCCACACACACACGACCCAAGCCAGCCACCAAGCAGAAAACCAAGACACCAAACGATACCCAAATGACCACGCGCCACAAACCAAACAATCACGCCTACCCTACCAGCCAACAACCCAAAACCAAATCCAGACACTCAGAACGGCCTCCGCCCAAACCCGGCCAAAAATGCCACCGCCACCAATCCCAACCAACAAAACAACCCCCCCCAACACATCAACCAATAGCATACCGCCACACGCCTAAACCAGTACACGACCAACCGCACAACCACCACCCGCGGCAATCCCACACAGCGAACCCAACACTACCACACCACCACAAGGACGCCACAAACCGACCAAAAACCGCCACAAAGACAGCCCCCCCAGCACCCAAGCCCAACCACAAAGACCAGACCACAACCCCCCCCCACACAAGCATACGGCGAAGGCGCGCCCCACCCTCCCCGACACCACCGACCAATGCGCACCACCACGACAAACAACGACCCCCAACACAAGACCACAAACCGCTCATGACGTGAACCAAACCCTCACCCCAGAGCCCAGCCTACCGACAAACCCAAATACACGACCCCGAGCAGGGCCACCACGAACAGATCCAGACCCCCCCCCCCCCCTAAACCAACACACGAGTAATCCCCGGCCCTACCGCGCAACAACAGAAAACTAACAATACCATAGTGCCAACCCCACCACCCCCGAAACGCATGACCCTAGGCCCTCGGGAACAATCACCACTCACAAAGGAGTAGACCAGAGAGAAGAAAAGAAACTGGTTGGGACAGACCAACGAAACAAAAAAGGCAGAGAGGAATAAAGTCAAATCAAAGCTGATAAACACATAAAGCAGGAAATGAGAGGCTGTTAAAGAGGAATATGGGAAGGAAACACCAGAAAATTAAAGATCAATTGGCGGGTAGGGGAGTCAAACGACCAAGGAATAAGGCGGGAGAGGTAAAGAAACCGAGGGTGAGGAAGAGTAGAGAACAACTTATTAAAAGACTAAAGAAGAAAATCAAAAACACACAGGACAGAGGACCACAGAGAAAGCCGACGAAAGATACGGAAGTTAAGAAAAAGAACCAGCAAAAAGAGAAAGAAGAGCAAAACTAGGAACAAAGAGACGTCAGGGATAGAAAAGCCGGCGCAGCGAAACCAGGAAACGCAGTAGCGGACTGGGCTAAAAACAGCAAAGGGGGAAGCGACAAAAAAGATAACCACTAGGGGAGGATCTCAAAAGAGAGAAACAATAAAGAATAGGGAGGGAGAAAGGGTAAGAAGAGAATTCAGGGGTCGGGAAACTGCGAGTACGATAAGCTAAGGATGGCGCCCCTAGACCAAACCCCCACAGCACCCCCAAATCCCCACCCCGCACAACGCAGGCGAAAACCCATCGACCGAGAGGCAACAGGAAAGAAGCACTTCGAACGCCGAAGAGTCCAAGCAGCACAACGCAACTCCCAACAACAAACTCCCTTACCCACGCGCTCCCGGGTCGCCACAGCAAAGACATCGCGCACCCCAACCAGCCGATCACCGAAACAGCCAGCAAACACCATAGCCCCACGTACATGAACGAAGCTAAGACCCCGCACAGTCCGAACCCAAGGAAACAGAACCCTACCCACACTCGAATCCAAGCAGGCAAAGCCCCGCAGCCAGAACGCCCTGCGCCAGACACACGCACACCTAACCCTGCCCAGGACAAACAACCGCACAAAGCTCCCAACAGACGCGCCCCCGCCGGGGCCCCGCACCAATACGGAACATCCCCAAAAGACGACAACCCTAACACCGTCCCCGAGGCGCCACCACCACACAAGCGGACCCCGAACACCGCAACCTCCTCGCAACCCGAACAAAGCATAATCGTAAGCAGGCAGCGATACCACACACCCCGCCAGAGGACCGGGCGCCAACCCGCGCACCAGGCATAGCCGACAAGTACCACCCCACCTCAACCCCGAAACAACGCTGTAACCCCACACTGCCAACCCCCACGAGACCCCACCCCCCCGCCCACACACTGCAGGACTGTCCGACCAAAGACCCGCCGCCACGCAACCCACCCCCCAAACAGCACACGCCAACCAAGACACAACCCCAAACTTTACGCCCCGGCCAAGCACTCACCCCCCACACCACAAACCCCAGAGACGCAACGACCCCCCAGCACCGCCCAAAAGGACGTGACCACCCATAAACCGTGAACCAGCCACGAACATCCAGGCGCACAAAAAAACCCCCCACGCCCCCGCCACGCACCAACGATGTAAACTCCGCCCCCCCCGCCCACGCTACCAACCGCAAGCCCGCGCCACACACAGCCACACACCCCAACGACCGACACCAACGAATAAAAACTGAAGCAAGTTGGGAAAGACTGAGAAAGAAGAGAAGGGAAGGTGTAGTTGACAGCAGAATGTAGGAAGAGTGATCATAGAAAAAAGTAGACCTCCCCATTACCCCCCCACCCAGCAGAAGACCAAAGCAACCGCACGGATACACACACCAGCCAACCCGCCCACCCGCCACCAGCCTACAATTGACAAGGCCCAACCATAGGAAACCGAACACCCCCCACCCTCCCTGGCCGCCAACGGGACACAAAACCCCCACCCTCCCACACCCCTCCCCGAAGACCACACACGACATACAGCCGAGAGACCTACCCATACCCACCAGACTAGCACCAGGCAGAAGCTACGACCAATACGCCGACCCACACCACAGAACCCGCCAAAGCCCGACCGCCCCCACGCACCGCCCCGAACCATGCAGAAGCGGTCAAGGGCCGAACAAAGGACCGGCAACCTACCCCAGAACCCCAACCCCGACCACCAACAACCCGACACCCAGTCACAGCCGAACTGGGCCCACGACACACAGGGGGAGAGATAGCCCTATGCTGACGCCAGCTTCGCGCCTAATAAAGATAGACTCCCGAGCCGCCGAACGCCACGCGACCCCACACCCCCCAACACAGATAATCCCAGCGACCTGCCGGCGGCCGCCCCACCTCGCCCCGGCAAACACTGAACATCTCGACCGAAACCTACCGAACAGAAGCGCGAACGAGACAACCTAAACCGCCAACCACACAAGGCCCGAACCGGCACACCACTACAACGCTTGCCCCCATCCCGCACAAGCCCCCCACCAAAAACACGCGCCACCATAAACCCGCCCACCGTACCCACGACCACCGCCGCAAAACCCCTATGAACACCCCCCAGAAGAACCACCCCATCCCAGCAAGACGCGGGCCACACAACCTGCCCACCCCACCACAACACAACCATACCAGGGCCCCCCCACCCACCGACCCACTACCACCCACACCGCAACACCACCCGAAAGATCCAAGCCAAACCCAACAATATCAAAAGCTCATTAATCCCGACATCAGAGCACCACCCAAAGACCTCCCCGCACGCCACGCCGGAGGGAATAACGCGAGCACCCACCCAAGCAGCCACGCACCGGGCCCCCCGCCTGCCCCACTATCCCCCCAAACCCCACCGACCCCCCCCCACCCCTACCCACCACGCACCCATACCGCCCCCCGAGCACGCCGAACCGGCGCTTTCAGAGCCCTCCCGCCGACAGAACCCACAAACCCCCCCAATAAATAGCCCCCCCCTGATACCCCAACGAACCAACACCCCGTGAACAAACCATAGACAAAAGGTGAAGGTAAGAACAGAAGAGCGACTAAAGCAAGAATAATATGGCAGGAAAAAACATATACGAGAGTGGGCGATGAAAACACACAGGTGGAGGGACGAAGAATGATAAAAGAGAAAGCGAAGGGGTACACGCCAGGCGATGCCCAACCCAAAGTGTGGAAAGAAAAACGGGCTGACAAAACAACGAAAACAAAAAAAAAGGATGGATAAACAGAGACAGCGGGGCACCAACAAACTGCGACCAGTCAACCCCCCAACGCCAGACCCCAGAGCCGCCCCCCCCTACCCATACACGCAGCCGCCCCGCGCCCCGCAATCGGCACCCACCCAAAGGCAACTGCACTTAACGAGCGACCCCAGCCACACCAAAAACAAAAATGCCTACCACACCAACCCAACACCACCCCCTACCCAAAACAGCCCCACACCCCAAACACAGAAAGCCGCACCTCCCCCCCCTCCAAACTACGCTCCTGCGCACACCCGTACACAGCCAAGACAAAAAAAGCCGACCCACGCGTATAACCCCAACTAAACCCAACCAGACCCCCCCACCACACCACACCCCCCCCACCCCAACGACCCTCCAGGGATCAGCATATCGGTTGTTACCCCCTTAGTACAGTCTGAGACCACCCTGCTTATATTACAAGTCCTGGTGTTTAAATTGAGCTATTTAGTTTTACGCTCTTGCTCTAAACCTCAGTCCCTCAGCACTGCAGCTAAACGTGCTCCAGCAACCGTTGGGTTACTCGGGGAAAAAATTAAAATTCCTGTCCTAAAGGGTACTTTCTCACACATTCCAGCAAACATAGAACCTCAGTGATTGGATTCTAAGTCACTTATCACTATATCTGATGTTCTCACTAGTCAAACCCTGACACCTCACACTGGCTAGGAGTCCCGTTATCGAATTTTTGCACTAGTTAACACGCCTAAATCTGTTTTTGTCATGACAAGCACCCCTGTTGTTAGGGCCCTTGCAGTTTTGGATAAGACTCCTTTACTTACCAAAGGTTTCTGCTATTAAGAGTTTCCACGGTTCCAACTTACCGCTTATTGTCTCTTTAACTCCCATCATTACTCTCCCATTACCAGTAACTGATTCCAGGCACCAGCTCCGACGCTAGTTCTCCTATCGGTACCCCTGCTTTGCGAGATGTTTCTGTTATGGATTCCGAGCCTCCAGCTCCAGAGTCAATTCCTTTACTCCTGCTGTTTTTGAGTCTCTCAGGTCCCTGTCACTGAAGTAAGACTTCAGTTCTGAGGTTAGCTCCCCTCCTCCGCTACCCTTGCTCTGCCTGATTTCTCAAGTTTCTGATATTAGAGCCACAAGCCTATTCCTACTCCCCAGACAATACTATCTCCCACTGAGGTTCCCCAGTATTTAGAGCTCCCTGCTGAGTGCTTCTGGCCTCTGTGAAACGATGTTTTTCCCCCCTCGGAACCTTCTGTTGCCCTGTTATTTCCTTTGAGTTGGAAATACTCTGTACGTACCCCAAGATTTCGGTCTCTATGTCTGGTTTACTGCTTCCTTGTCACCTTCCATACCAATACCGGGAAAGCCCCACCCACCCTATACCCTCGCTGACCACTACCTGGGAGACCTCTGGAGGAGAAGTCCCTCTCAAATTCCTACATGCAGAGGTCGCCAAGACCTTATCTGTCCCGAAGGTCGCCTGGGTATATTCAATCAACTATCAAGGCCGCTTATCCTAAATTCTGGTCCCATTACTAAAGACTGGGCTCCCAGTGGGGGTTTCTCTGCCTTTCTGCTCCGGAACCCTCTGGTTCTTCACAGCCTTGGATTCCCAAGCCATTTCGCGGGGCGAGCCAGGTACCAATGATATCTCTACCACCACTTTCATATCCTAGAACAGTACTCACCAAGGAACTGCTCGTTTACGGATACCCTTTCCGCCTAAAAAACTTTAGGAACAACTCGATGTCCCCGAGACCCATGGATGGCCCATTCTGGCCGCAGTTCTCTCCGGGGAGTGGGGGTACACAAAGGAGTGACCACGAGTCTCTGAACCATGACTCTAACCCATCCTAGACGGTTCTGGAACAACTCCTGTCCCCCAACTCTGAGTGGTCTTGTTCGCCCGGAGGTCTCACGTGAAGAGGGGGGTACTGTAAGGAATCCGCTCTCGTGTTTAATGTTGCCTAACTTGCAGACCTGTGCAGTCCTGGAACACTTTCCCGGATTTTACTGCAGCCTGGATTCACTCACAAAGCAATATGCCACACGCCCTCTGCCATTGGTTCTCTGACCTTTAAGTGTTGCCTTCCCATAATGCCCCCGCCGAGCATAGTCCTTCCTGGATGTCTCTGTGTTCTGCCATAAGCCTTGTCTTGTCTGTCGCCTTGGTTCCTGTGACCTGCTGCTAGTGTCACGCAGCGGTCTGTTCCTGTGCTGAAGCGGAGTACTCTCCTTGTTGTCTTCAGCTCCCTGGTTCCTGTGACGGCTGCTAGTCTCATGCAGCGGTCAGTTCCTGTTTCCTGTGCTGAAGCTAGTTACTCTCCTTTACTTCAGCCCTTGTTTCCTGTGACCGGCTGCTATATTCATGCAGGCGGTCCTGTTCCTGGTTTCCTGCACTGAAGCGGAGGTTTCCCTGAGTATCTTCAGCTTCCTGGTTCTGGGGCCTACTCTTTCCCTAATCTAGAGAGGCCGTGTCCTGGTTCCTCGCTGAATCGGAGGATTCCCCAGCCCGCTCTGACTCTTGCGCTGAAGCACTGGTTTACCAGTGCAGCTAGGCGGTGTGCTACTCTGGTCTGTCTACCACCTCTGAGACCAGTACCATGGGCCATGGTCGCCGCACGCGCAGAGGTCACTCCCCGCACTCCTAAGCTGAAGCGGGGCTCTCCTGACTACCTGTTCCGAACTCCTTCTTGAACACGTTTACCCTGATGTCTCCATCCTGACCCTGGCGTGTCCACCGACGATGCTGTCTCCCTCCGATCCTGCTACTACGACTACACGAACTGCGCAATCCCGGATCAGCCTGCGCGGTCTCAGGTCGGTGCTTTTACAACCCCACCTCAGCCACGCGGTCCGACCCAGGTTTGTGGCGAGCACAGTCGTGACATCATCTAACTGAATTAGTGTTTTCTTACGTTGATGTATTAATAACTTCATTAATGCAAAAGAACAATGATCTAGAATCTCATTCTATTCTTGCATAAAAGGTATGTTCTGTGTGTCTACAGTTGGTACTTTTAGAATTCTAACACCTCGCGGAATGCGATGATTTTCTAAGTATTTGCTTCAACATCAACTTACTAGTGTTGAGAAGAGAGTGTTGGGGAAAGGCCTTACTTTTGCTCCCATCTGTGGGCCAAATAGTTTCAATCTTCATATTGATGTTCATAAGTTTGCACGTAAATTAGCTCTCAAAAAATATTTTTCACGAGATGCTATTACTAACCAGATGGATCAGAGGACTAATGACATAGACGCCAATACAATCCAGCAAAAAAATATTTAAGAAAAAATCCACATTTTATCCAAAATTCGCACAAGGCCATTTGGTGAATTAATTTGTTGAAATAGTAACAAGGGATCTTGAGGAATCTAGTCGATCCTATAACATTCATAGGGATAACCTTGACTTACAGGAGAAGGTAGCCCTATGGCAGTTGGAAGACAACAAATCGATTGTCATTAAGCCTGCTGATAAAGGGGGGGGTATAGTGGTGATGGATACACAATATTATATACAAGAATCAATGAGATTACTTGGGGACACCGCCACTTACCTCCCCCTTGTCACTAATCCCTTAGGCCAATTTGAAACTGAATTAAAATTTTACTTGATAAAGGCCTTGAGGGGGGAGCCATTACACAAGATGAAGCTGATTTTTTATATTCACTGTTTCCACGTACACCAATTTTTTATTTTATCCCTAAAATACATAAAAATTTAACGCAACCACCTGGCAGACCTATCATTTCAGGCATAGCATCATTAACATCCAATTTATCACAGTTTATAGACTATAACCTCCAACCATTGGTTAATCAAGCCAAGTCTTACTTACGTGATACAACACACACTTTGCAGATCCTTAGTGATCTAGAATGGCAGCCTGAATTTACATGGGTTACGGCAGATGTAACATCTCTGTATACCGTAATTGACCATGAAAAGGGATGTCAGGCTATATCACGTAAGTTAGAATCGGATTCCACTATATCTCCAGCACGAAAAAAATTTTTGTTAGATAGCATTCGTTTTATTTTAACTCACAATTATTTTTCATTTAATTCTAAATTTTTCTTACAGATATGCGGTACTGCTATGGGCACCAGGTTTGCCCCGAGTTACGCTAATTTGTTTATGGACAGTTGCGAGGAGGACTTAATTTGGAATAACTGTCCTCTCGGGGCAAACCTGGTGCTCTGGCGTCGCTTTATTGATGATGTTATTTTTGTCTGGTCTGGTAGCCAGGAACAATTAAATATGTTTTTTAGTTATCTTAACACCAATGACAGGGATCTTTCTTTTACGTTTAATAACAATGCACTACACATAGAATTTTTGGACTTGAGTATATCTGTAATTGACAATAAGATACAGACTAAAACTTATTTGAAATCAGTTCAGGCGAACAATTATCTAAGGGCGGACAGCCAGCATAATCCTGGCTGGATCTGCAATATTCCCAAGGGGCAGCTCATCCGCCTTAAGCGCAATTGCTCCGATCAGGGGGAGTTTGCTATTCAGGCGGATGAGCTTAAGCAAAAATTTATCGCCAGGAAATATCCTGAGAGCCTCCTTATGGAAGCATCTCTGCAGGTGGATAAAATAGAGAGGAGTACCCTTTTGGAGTATAAGAATAAAAATCAACAAATAAATAAAGAGTTTAATTGTAGTTTGTCTTTTGTTACACAATATAACGAAATGGCACCGAAAATACGCCAAATTTTAAATAAGCATTGGCCAATTCTCCTATGTGATAACACACTAGCACAATGTCTCCCTGCAAAACCAAATATTATTTTCACCAAGGCCTCTAATATTAAGTCAAGACTAGCCCCCAGTTGTCCTCTAGATCATTCTAAACCCAAATCAACTAATTCCAACAAAGGCTTTTTTAAATGTACAATTTGCACAGCCTGTTCATATAGTGTGAACACTAAATCGTTTAGATCAAATGTTACCTCTAAAATTTATACCATTAAATCTTTCATCAATTGTCATTCTACCTTTGTTATTTATTTACTCCAGTGCCCCTGCGGCCTTCAATATGTGGGCAGGACAGGGAGATGTTATCAAAGAAGGGTATATGAACATATTTATAACATCAGGAGAGGTTTAACATCACATAGTGTTTCTCATCACTTCTGCATCCATCATAATCAGAATACAATGGGATTAAGATGCCAAGCTATTGAAACAGTGCCAGCCAGTTGGAGCAGGGGAGAACGGCTCAACCAGATCAGTAGGAGTGAAGCCTATTGGATCTATGAATTGAAAACCCTCTCTCCCAATGGCCTTCACATTGATTTCGAACTAGGAGTTTTTTTTAAATAATATTTTAAATTAATTTTTTGAAATAAGTTTTCAAAAATCATTTTAATGTAATTTTTTACAAAAAAATGTAATTTAATATTGGATTGTATCTAATATGTCATTCGTCCTCCATCGATCAGATTCATATGTATTCATTAATTTTGTGATCTATTGTATAAGACAATATGTATGTATATATTGTTAATATTCTCCTATAGTTAACTTATTAGTAAGAACTATATGAATAGTACTTATATCGACAATAAGTGATAATACATTGAACATTTCTATGTGTATATGTTCTGATTTAGTGTTTATATGCATTTCTGTGAGTCTTTTTCGTTTTTTGTTGTTGTTAGTAAGGCTGTATTTTTTCACACACAGGATATGATTTGCAACCACTCTGACCAATCATATTAACTTTAACAATAAGGAGTTGTTTATTTTTAGTCCAATCAGAGCCATTGTATCTGTACTGCTGCGGCACAGTTTATTCGAGCATTTGCCCGTTCTGTGCCGCAGCAGTAGCCTGGCGCGCGCCCGAGTGTGACGGGCGCGCGCCGAAGCAGCGGAAGAGCGCCCTCCGATCGGGGCGCTCTCCCTACCGCTGCCGGGTCCGCCGGGTCCCCCGGAACCCCCTGCCGCTGTCCCGCGATCGCGGGACACCAGGGCTCCCTCGGGGAGCCCCTGGACACGCGTGCAGGGGGCGCACGCTCCCGATGACGCGTGACCGCGCGTCTATGACGCGCGGCATGCCGAGGGGCGGCCACTAGCAAGCCGGGAGATTTCCCGGCTTGCGGTACCGACCACACTTCAATAAAGTGTGTCGGTAGTGTATATAA
Source organism: Ascaphus truei (assembly GCA_036426205.1). Classification (NCBI taxonomy): domain Eukaryota; kingdom Metazoa; phylum Chordata; class Amphibia; order Anura; family Ascaphidae; genus Ascaphus; species Ascaphus truei. The sequence continues at coordinate 3,414 of WSYH01001021.1, read as the reverse complement.
ACATTCCATGTCCTGTGACTGTTACCCCTGAAGAAGTGCGCATGCGCACGAAACGCGTTGGGCAGTTATTTGGAGTTCATTCTTGAACAGAGGCAGACCACTCACGAGTGTGTGATCGTATACAAGCAGCAGGAAGAGACGGTTTCTTCTAAGACCCACCCCCAGTGACGCATTTCCGGCCCAGGAGTAAGGGACAGCATGTGGAGCAGTCCCTGGACAGCCGACATTAACCTGATGCCGTTGGAGTAAACATCTTACCTCTCTATCACTGCGCATATATTACGAACATCTTGTGAGTAGGATTCCGGTTTTTCCAAACCGGATTCGTCATCTGCCAGCGTTCTTAATTGTTATTTTAATTATATGTATTAAATTAACTCTTTGTATTATTTTATTAGTTTTCAGCCTTGCTTATGTTTGTCCATTGTTTGTCTTATCCTGTTTGTCTAGTTTGTGTATTTTAGTAGCAGTTTTGCACTATGATGATTTTTTCTGTTTGCTTTACATATGCCACGTAACGACTTGCTGTGGATTCTGGAAGTACAAGATTGGACATAACATTTCTTGGTATTCCATCCATTTGGACTTTATACACGCACCGGGATGCAGTTTCCACACGCGCCGCAGGAGATCAGGGTCGTCGTCTGTAGAGGGAGAAAGGGGGTGGCCCGGGATTAAAGGGGTTAAACCCCATTTGGCCATCCCCTGGCCTCACCAGGGAGACAAGGGGTTAACTGGGCTGAGGTCCAGAACTGTGATTTAACCCTTGTTATGACATGTAAATGTGTATTCCTCTGTTCCCCTGTTTTATTGTAACATCTGGTTTAATCAGTGTCTGCATCACACACACACTAGGATCCATCCGGGAGCACACGGTTTAATAGTTGTTTAGTGATTATAGCCCTTTGTGTAATTTTCCCGCCTTTTCAGACACCATTTTGCAGGCTCCCATAAGCCGCCATTGAGGCTCTATGTGTTTCAATGGCGAATCTTGCTGTTGAGTCCTGTTTCCTGAGAAGACCAGCAGATGGCGTCCGAGAGGAAGAGCGGCGGTTTCCCATTGTAAGTCAATGGGCCCATTGACTTCAATGGAGAATCCTCGAAAGAGCTTTCAAGGAACGAGTTAGCTGCCGTCCAAACCGCTTAACCGCAAAGCGGATACATTTTCAATAGGAGGGCTTTGATCACTTAACAAGTCAAGTTCAACGACAAGTGGCGTGGGAATTAACAGTTCTAGAGCACCTAGAAATAAAATTCTTTCTGCCCCTAGTTCCTAGACCTCCCCCCACTCGACCACAACTGGGTCCCCGTATCCTGGACCCCCGATAAGGGTCGAACCGAGAAGAGCGGGTCGCGCCATAGGTTCCAATGGCGGCGGCAGAAACGGCTCAGGAAAACGGCAAAGTGTCAAAAGCTGAAATTTGGTAATCCATAGCTCCGGTTCCGGAGGGTCCAGAGGATCAGGGTTTGGGGTATCTGTAGTCACTGCTCCGGCATCGCTGCAGAACCATCCTTGATCCTCTTGGACCAACCCGACGGAGTATGGACCCCCTTGAAAGTTCGGGACTTTTCCCATAGACTCCAATGGCGGCCAATCTCCATTGACCGGCTATGGCGGAAAACCCCCATTGACTTCAACGGCGGCGGTTTGCCATTGAAAGTCTATGGCGGCGGAGCCCGTTGTTTTCAATGGGGATTTAGTGAAAAACCGTGATTTAATTTACAGCGGAGATTTTTGTATTAAAATGAGAAACGGTTTTAAGTGTATTCGTGTATCTCCGGTTCCGAAGGTCGTAGCAAGTCGCAAATTTGACCATAGGGTGTCCCAGTTCTGGCATTGAGAACTGGGAAGTTTGGACCTGCTAGACCCAACGGAACCGGATATTTTAATATGTTTATGTTTTATCATTCATACTGTGTTCCAAGGTATGGGTAAACCCCAGAGGAAATTCCTTTGCATACCAGGGTAGCATATGGCCAGAAAGGCGACCCACTGTCTAGGACTTAAGTATGGTTCAAAGGATTTTGTCACCTCCACTGTTTGCATGAGGGCGGAGATTACTCAAACCAGAGAAGTCTTCAAGTGTTCCATTTCACACCTCACAACAAAGAATATCCTGCTAGGAACCCAAACTGGTAGACTAGCTGGCATTCCTCATGCAGAGGAGGGGTTACAGAAATGAGACCCCAGAGCTCTACTGCGCATGTACCAACTAGCAGGGGGGCATGTGTCAAAATGTGTTCCCACGTTAATGAGTGGCTAGAGTTAATTGAAGACCAATCCACTGTACTCAATGTTAAGGATAGGGCACAAAAGGTTTATAAACTGTTGTCCACCCTTTATCCTTTGTCTTCTGATATCATCTGAATGTTACCTGATTGCGAGAGAATTGCTATGCTTCATACTTCTCATCCCCCATCCCCAAAGTAAGTGTACTTCTTGTCTGTTACTGTATTATTCGTGTGTTCACCTATCCAAAGGAATAAATATACTTTATTATATCTAAGCCTCGTTCAGTTCAACCCAGTAATTTGTGTAACCTTAATTCCTGTGACAGGCTACCGTCACATCGTCTCCTTGGACGGGTAGCAACAAGATGAGGTAAGTGAAGAAATCCTTTCATCCAGGTGACCGCGTTCCGGAGATATACTGCTGCGGCTCATCTGAATCTAACACATCGCCGGTTTTTCCCTGGCTTTTTCCTGGAATGCGACGCACTTCACCTGGAGCATGCCGCATTCATTTTGCATTCTCAGCCACGGGTCATGCGCGGTTGACGCGCAGTTGATGCGTTTATTGAGAATGGATCGGATTTAATAGGCTGCAATGCTTCGCGTGTCCGCCAGATGGCAGATATTCATGAATGGTAATGCGCATGCGCTTCAGTAATGTGTCGACTTGCAGGTGTTTCGTGTAAAAAAGATACCACAGTGTGCTATTGTAACTTGGCCTTGAGACTGAAGGAAGAGGTTGCAAAAATGTATCAATTTAGGCTTTTCATATTAAAGAAAGACAAAGACCAGTTTCGGTTAAAGTATTCTCCAGAGACCCGCCCACCATGAATGTTCAAGTGCAGCCTGTTTTCCAAAAACCCGACAGAAGTTACGTGTATTTGATATGGGCGCGATTAATGCAACAGAGGATAAGATGGCAACAGTTGTTCAAATTTATCAGTATTTTATCGAAAACTATGACTTTTACAAATTTTCGCCAGCTCCTCATACGGTGAAGCGTGCAATAAGGAAAAGGTTATGTAGCCATCTCTGTTTTTTTTTTTTTTATAACTTTGATTTTATTGAGTTTTTCAGCAAAGAACATGTACAACAAAATCTTCACCATACATTGTACAAAGAAATTGTGTTTCAAACTAACATTTCTCACAAACAGGTATTGGGATACAGCTAACAGAAAAA
>WSYH01010011.1:0-24314 GCA_036426205.1 Ascaphus truei | reverse complement strand
CTGCAAAACGTTGCAAACCGTGTTGAACACAGTTGCAAACCGTGGCAAAAACAAACCCTGCAAAACATGCAAAACATGCAAAACATGCAAACCCTGCAAACCCTGCAAACCGTGCAAAACATGCCAACCAGTGCAAAACCTGTTGTAAAACCGTTGCAAAACAGCATGCAAACGTGGCAAAACGGCCAAACAGGCAACCGTTTGCAAACCGCGTAAACCGCGCAAACCGTGCAAAACGTGCAAAACATGCAAACCGTGCAAACCGTGCAAAACATGCAAACCGTGTAAACCCTGCAAACCCTGCAAACCGCGCAAACCGTGTAAACCGTGCAAACCGTGCAAACCGCGCAAACCGCGCAAACCGTGCAAACCGTGCAAAACATGCAAACCGTGTAAACCGTGCAAACCGTGAAACCTGCAACGTGCAAACATGGCAAAACCTGCAAACTCGCTAAACCCTGCAAACCCTGAAACCGTGCAAAAGTTGCAAACCCTCGCAAACCCTGCACCCAACCTGCAAAACCATGCAAACCCTGCAAACCCTGCAAACCCTGCAAACCGTGCAAACCCTGCAAACCCTGCAAACCCTGCAAACCGTGTAAACCATGTAAACCATGCAAACCATGCAAACCCTGCAAACCCTGCAAACCCTGCAAACCCTGCAAACCGTGCAAACCCTGCAAACCGCGCAAACCGTGCAAACCCTGCAAAACCTGCAAACCGCACAAACCATGCAAACCCTGCAAACCGCGCAAACCCTGCAAACCACGGACAAAACAATTGGGTACATTAGTGCACTTTTTAGCTCCTGTTTTGTACCAATTTTGCAGTCAAGAGACAAAGATGAACATACGGCCCCTCTGTGTGTTAGGGTTGGGCAAAACTACAAATAATAATACAGATACATGCGGGGTTCCCTACTGCCGCTGAACAGGGGGCCGAGGTGGAGAAGCACAGGTGGGTGAAGCTGCAGCTTCATCAGGACAAGGGGAGGAGAAAGAGGAAGTTAGGGAAACAGAGGAGGGGAGACTTAGGGGTCAGGAGCAGAGAGAAGAAGGGGGGTACGGGTAGTAGGAAGAGAGGAGGGGGAGCGAGATTGGGGTCAGGGGAGGAGAGGGGGGGGGGGGATTGGGGTAGGGGCGAAAGGAAGGCAGAGAGAGGAGGGGACTTGGGGGCAAGGGGGACAGAGGAGGCTGAGAGAGGAGAGGTGACTTGGGGGGGGGGATCAGGTAGGAGAGTGAAGGCAGAGAGAGGAGGGGGAGCGTAGGGATCAGGGGGAGAGAGGAAGGCAGAGAGAGGAGGGGGAACGTGGATCAGGGGGAGAGAGGAAGGCCAGAGTCTACCCGATAGACTGCCGAGGCCTGGGATTTGGAGCGGTAGGTATGACAGTGGGGGTTCGGACCCGGATGAGAGGAACAGGAAAGTATAATCTCCCCTTATGACGAGGACGGAGGGCAGCACCATCACGAGGAGGGAGATTCAGACGGCGATGATACGCCGAGCCAGCAGAGAACAGAGCATCAGTACCTCACGAACGAGGAGGGGTGACAGAGCGCCTCCACCGGGTAGTGGGGGACGGCCCCCGAGGACTCCCGAGCGGGAGAACGCGCGTCGCCCGGCGAGCCCTTACCAGGGATCAGGGGGAGAGAGGAAGGCAGAGAGAGGAGGGGGAGCGTAGGGATAAGCGGAAGGGGCACAGAACAGTTACATTTTAATGGCGGAGGCCAGCGAGATGGAAAGGAGGCAGCCGTGAGGAGACTAGGAAGCTGCTCTGTAGTAAGGAGTGATAACCGTGTGTGCTGCCGGCTCACCTCAGGAGCCACCTCCACTTCGGGCGTTGCAGGCCGAGGGACGGGCCTCACTATCTTATGCAGGAAGCGAAGGGGCTTCTCAGGCAACGGGGATTTGTTTTTCTTCTCCATGAGAGCCTGGGAGAGAGGACACACAATCATATCATCAGCTTTCACATAGCACTGGCAGGAAGCATCTACCACATCGTATCGAGGAACCGCGGACTAAAGGTCACTGGGACACCTAAAGAAAGTACATTTAATGGTGCACACCCAGGCTACTAACACCAATAATAAAAACCGGCACATGCCGAGTGAATTAAGTGACAATGTGCGAATATATAAAATAATAAAAGCGCAGAAGGCGCGGCTGTCTCCCTGACTGGCTGCTGGGAGAGGCTTACACATCCCTTTCCCTGAAAGGGCAGGTGAAAAAAATCTACCAATAAAGGACCAAAATTGGTGCGGTAGATATGCAAGTAACACCCACTGCCACAATGCTGGCTATAAATAGTAAACCAGTATCATATACTTGTATCTGCTGTATAGAAGCTCATCCAATTCGCCACTTACATGATTTTATAGTGGCTATACAGTTTATGAGTGGATATGTAAATAAACAGCGATTACTCCTGGAGAGCCTATTAACCATGAAAACCCATAAAGCACTATGAAATGGTCACAGTGCGTTGCCATATGGTCATTACTGAGCGTCTGTAAAGAGAGCTGATAAACGGTCAAGCTGTGTGATCACCGCCCCAGCTCTAACTGGCTGCCTACAAGGAACTCAGAGAGGTGGCAATAAGTATCAATTTCCTGCCTGACCGTTCTAGCGAATAGCGAAAGTGAAGATGGTAATAATAACGCTGTGTGAATCACAGCGCAGCTCTAACTGGCTGCCGGCGTTTAGCTCAACAGAGAAGTGGCAAAAAGTATCGCGTGCCTCCTTTGCAGCTCAGCCGGACGCTTTACTAAATGGCAACAATGTAACATGGGGGGTTTGGCAGCAGCGAGAGAGAGAGAGAGAGCCCCCCTAGCCTCAGCTGGACCAGTCACCCTTCAGTGTTAGAGCAGTTACCAACACTTTATGGGGCTGACAAGTGAAGCTAATTAAAATAGCACCTCTCTTTCTGTGTAGCCCGGATCCTGATTGCTTTATTTGCTACATTTCGGGATCCCAGCTCAACCCTTCACTCACTTTGGTACAAGGAAATATGCTGCAACCCAAGAAACTCTAATTAGGGGAACTCCATTGATTTTTACATTAAAACATCATATTCTGTACAAAAAATGTTTTTCCCAGCACTCAGAAAAGACAAAAGAAACAGAACACATACTGTACCACCAAGGGGTAAGGGAACATACATATTTTTGCTATATTGTTCCCTTGCCGCTTGGTGGTATGTGTTCTGTTTCTCATTAAACTATTTTGGCTTATACCCATTTTCTTTTGTCTTTTACGAGTGCTGGGAGCATTTTTCGGTACCTCCTGTTGTGGAGGACACAGGGTTCTTCCTTGTTCCACGCTGCAGCAATTTAAATTTCACGTATGCTATTGTGAGTGCTGTCTATTTCTGTCCTAGGTTATATTCTGTGCATTTCAGCGCTGGGCAGAGAGGAGGCCATTGAACCTTTTCAGTGCTATTCGTGATAACTTCGAGCCATATTCAGGGGTTGGCTGCATTAACTCTGAGTCATTCCTTGTCCTACTCTACATTTGCTGGTCTCCTTTAAAGCCACAACCCCCTCTATTCACCATAAAAATACACGCATCCTTCCCTTTTTCACAATCCAAAGTCATTCAGTTGCACTTTTTAGCAATCCCGCCATTTTTAAATATTGTAGTTGAATTCTGCAGACATCCGTTGCTAAAATGTTCCTCCCCGGGAGGTAAAAATGTCAGCTGCCATTCATACTGGTGAAGATGACAGCGGTCGCCATGGTAACAGCCGATTCCATTCAATACTAAAAAGAGGTGAAATCTCAGCAAAAGATTACGGAAAAATGAACAGTTAGAAACGGATCAACACAACATGAGCTGTCAAGCCATGCTGTGACCTCTTTTTTGCCTTGGTGGGTGGGGGGAGTGTTGTTGCTTTAGGGTTAGCCCAATCGTGCTAAAAAGAGGTAAATTGTACAGAATAATAGGATGGGCGCTGAACTGAGTCACATTGATGATCTCTATATCTTCAAGGCCAGGAGAAATAACCCCATGTTCTCCCCACCTGGTAGACTTCTTCCAGCTCCCGGTCCAGCAGCGCCGAGTGTATCAGGAAGCCGTCCTTGGTGGTGACTCTGGGTTTGGGGACCCGGATACGGGGCTGGGTGACAAAGTCCGGGAGATTCGCTTCCAAGTCCAGTAGCCCTGGGCAAAACCGGGTGACAAGGGGTGAGTTGGCTGGATTAGGTTTTAGCGGGTTATAAGCTCCACCCATTGGCATATATTATACCGTCAATTACAGACTATTATTTATAGTAATGGAAGTGTACATAGCAAGGTCAGTGTATATGACACTGTATATAGCAGAATTGACTGAATCCCTAGCCTAGGTATCTTACAATCTAGTGTATATATTTACTTAACTCATTTGTCTCACTTTTGGTGGAAATATTTTACATTTGGTTCCTGAGGAACAAAGTGAGATCTTCAAGGTTTTCTTGGTGTTAGGAGTGGGATACTTGGGAGATTTCCCAGATTCTTCAACATACCCAAGAATGCCTGAGAGTATCACACAGTTTCCGTAGGATTCAACGGTAATGTTGTGGCAAAATACTCCAGTATGCCCGGGCCATCTTTAAAGCTGGTAACAAAACGGGTGCAACAAAAAAACAATCAAACTGCTCCACATTTATCACAGGAAAAAAAAACCCATTGCTTCCAATTGTGTTGGATTGGGAATCTGGGGCAATTATTTGCTAGAACGTTGCCCCAGTTTTGTATGTTGGAGGCTTTGATAAATAGACCCCTTTTTAGCTCTGGCCAAACCCAACAATGTAGCTCCGAGTGTGGTGTATTCATGGGAAAGGCAGTAGGTGGTGCAGTACAATAAGGCCCACAGGATTTACTGAGGGATATCAGACTCAGCACAGGTCTGTGTGAGCTGGGCCACATTCTACTCTCCTCCTATGCAGAAAGCACAGGGCATTATGAGATCAGGTCCTTAATCAGAGGTTTAGTGAGCCGGCATTTACTGTACACTTGCACACTTACAACCTAATACCGTGCAGGGTTTTGTGTTGGATGTTTGGACTTTGATGAACGAATATGAAAGCGTTTTCACTCACACAAGACGTGTCACTAAATGAATGAGCTCGGTACCTATTGTGATGACGTTTTGAATGTTGTGATGTGTTGTTGATTATTACCGAGGCCCGCTTGGGTGTCACATACTGATCGACGTGAAGATGGTAGAACCTCAGCAGTGTCAGCCTCACCTTGGTACGAGCTCAGGATAGGGCTTTTCACCACGTTGTGCTCGGAGTAGCGGTCTGGGAAGTAGCCGACACGGGACAGGGGGGCATAAGTCTGGGAGGCGTAGTCTGTGTACTCCTGGATGACGTCCCGTCTCTCCAGCTTGCCTTCTACGTTGCTCATCTTATGGGTCATCTTCCTGATCGCTGGGGATCCGATGGAGATACGATCAGGGGCAATGCACAAGCTGGGATGTGAGAATCCTGCCGTGTGGTTCCTTATACTCTCTACTCATCTATTTCTATGCAGATAGCCGGCACTCCCTTTAACCTTGTTGCTCCTCGAGCGCCACTTAGCAAGATATATCTCTAGCAAAGAGCATGGCCTTAACATACATTACAGTGAAATCATTTGGGTTTCACTGAATGGAGCATTATTTTATTGTATTGGGGCAATTCATTAGTTCAGTTTGGCCCTAGTTCTGGCAGTGGGCCATACTTACTAAGTGGTGTTTTCTTGTGGTGCTGTATGGTGTCTTATATAATAGCTCCACTATACCCCTACATGTTTAAGATCTCTGCTTTTCCTTTCTTCCTGACTCACGGATGCTCTGTCTCCTGCGCCCCTCTCCCCCTCCCCCCATTTACCTTTAATGTGCTCTTCGCGGATTTCTTTGATTCGCCCTTCTTTCTCTGTCTGAAGTTTAGACAGACGCGCGTCCAGCCGCTTCTCGTCCATCACGCTCTGCGACTCCTGTCGCTGCTGCAGCAGCAGCTTCAGCATCTCAATCCGAGCCTCCTGAAGCCTAAAGCCGGAAACACACACACCCATATAGCCCACGCAGAGATTAACCCTTTTGCTGCCAATGAAGCCAGAACACGCGGGCAGCGAACACGTACTCAGATCCCGGAGTGTCACCATAATGAGCTCACTGAGAGAATCACGTTTTAGCGTCCGCAATCGCAACATAAATCTCTCTGGAAAGATTCTGCCAGCTGCGCTGCAAAGCATCAGAGCGAAGCTCGGGTTAGCAAAGTGCAGAATCAGCATCTCCACTCAGAGACAGCTGTTTGAGGTTTAGTGTTCTTCGGTTTCAGCATGGACGCTGGTTCTGCATCGCACAGCTGGAAGGAGGTTCCAAGCAGACACACAATAAAGTAATGGTGGGCGCAGCAGTGGGGGGAAAGTCACTTAAATGCCGTCCCTATCAGCAACTGTCACAAGCCTACCACCTACTTTTCGATGTCCTGCTCCCTTAAGGCCCACTCCATCCTCTCATGCTCATCCATCATCTTCCTCCTCGTCTCCAGCTGGGAGAGGTCACTCAGAGGGGGCAGAGTGGCCTCCCATGCACGCTTCTCCCGAGCGCGCTCTATCATCTCTATCTCTGCCAGTCCCGCCGGGAGACCGCAGCCTGAGAACAGGGAGAGAAGGAGCTGAGGAAGATGCAGCACATGGGGGGGCGGGGGGGTCACAGGAGGAGGAGGCACGGAGGAGGAAGAGGAGACACTGAGCTGGTGCATAGCAAACGTGAGAGCAGCAGAGGTGCAGGGAAGAAACAGGAAAAAAAGAGACGGAGAGGAGAGAGGAAAAGAAGAGCCGGAGAGGAGAGAGAGTAGTAGAGACGCAGAGGAGAGAGAGTAGAACAGACGCAGAGGAGAGAGAGTAGAAGAGCCGCAGAGGAGAGAGAGTAGAAGAGATGCAGAGGAGAGAGAGAATAAGAGCCGCAGAGGAGAGAGAGTAGAAGAGACGCAGAGGAGAGAGAGTAGAGACGCAGAGGAGAGAGAATAGAAGAGACGCAGAGGAGAGAGAGTAGGATAGACGCAAAGGAGAGAGAGTAGAAGAGCCGCAGAGGAGAGAGAGTAGAAGAGACAGAGAGGAGAGAGAGTAGAAGAGACGCAAAGGAGAGAGAGTAGAAGAGACGCAGAGGAGAGAGAGCAGAAGAGACGGAGAGGAGAGAGAGCAGAAGAGACGCAGAGGAGAGAGAGTAGAAGAGCCCTCTTTCCCTGTCTCTCTCCCCCCTCTGTCCCTGTCTCTCTCCCCCCCCTCTGTCCCTTCTCTCCCCCCCCTCTGTCCCTGTCCCTCTCTTCTCCCCGCTCCCTCTGTCCCTGTCTCTTCTCCCACCCCTTGCTGTCCCTGTCTTTTTTTCCCCCCCCCTCTGCCCCTTCTTCTCTCTCTCCCCCCTCTGTCCCCTTCCTGTCGTCTCTCTTCCCCCTCTGCCCTTTCTTTCTCTCCTCTCCCCCTCTGGCCTCCCCTTTCCATGTCTCTCTCCTCCCCCCTCTGCTCCTTCCTCTCTCTCCCCCCCCTCTTCTTCCTTCCATCTCTCTCCCCCCCCTCTTCCTCCTCTCTCCCCCCCTCTGTTCCTGTCTCTCTCTCCCCCTCCCTGTCCCTGTCTCTCCCCCTCCCTGTCCCTGTCTCTCCCCCTCCCTGTCCGTCTCTCCCCCTCCCTGTCCCTGTCTCTCCCCCCTCCTGTCCCTGTCTCTCCCCCTCCCTGTCCTGTCTCGCCCCCCTCCTGTCCCTTTGGGTCCTCTCCCCTCTCCCCTGTCCCTGTCTCTCCCCCTCTGTCCCTGTCTCTCCCCCTCCCTGTCCCTGTCTCTTCCCCCCTCTGTCCCTGTCTCTCCCCCCTCTGTCCCTGTCTCTCCCCCTCTGTCCCTGTCTCTCCCCCTCTGTCCCTGTCTCCCACCCTCTGTCCCTGTCTCTCTCCCCCCTCTGTCCCTGTCTCTCTCCCCCCTCTGTCCCTGTCTCTCTCCCCCCCTCTGTCCCTGTCTCTCTCCCCCCCTCTGTCCCCCCCTGTCCCTGTCTCTCTCCCCCCTCTCTCTCCCCCTCTGGTCCCTGCCCGTCCTCCTCTCCGCCCCCCTGTCCCTGCCGCCCTCTCCCCCCCTCGTCTGCCCTTCTCGCCCCCCCCTCTGGTCCCTGGCCTTCTCTCCGCCCCCCTCCTCCCCCCCCTCTGTCCTGCCCTCTTCTCCCCCCCCCCCTGTCCCTGCCCGTCTCTCCCCCCCCCCCTCTGTCCCTGCCCGTCTCTCTCTCCCCCCCTTCTGTCCCTGCCCGTCTCTCTCCCCCTCTCTGTCCCTGCCCGTCTCCCCCCCCCTCTGCTGGTCCTGCCCGTCTCTTCCCCCCCCCCTGTCCGCTGTCGCACACCCTCTCCTCTCCCCTCCCCCCTCCCCGTCTCTCTCCCTCCCCCCCCCTCTTCCCCTGACTGTCTCTCCGCCTCTCGCCCCCCTCCCCCCCCCCCCGTGTCCCTTGACTGTCTCTCCTCTCTCTCCCCATCTGTTCCATGCCTATCTCTCCTCTGTCCCTGACTGGCTCTCTTCCCCCTCTGTCCCTCTCCCTCTGTCCCTGCCTTGCTCTCTTCCCCCTCTGTCCCTGCCCGGCTCTCTTCCCCCTCCGTCCCTGCCCGGCTCTCCTCCCCCTCTGTCCCTGCCTGGCTCCTTCACCCTCTGTCCCTGCCCGCTCTCTCCCCCTCTGTCCCTTCCTGCCCGCTCTCTTCCCCCTCTGTCCCCTGCCCGGCTCTCTTCCCCCTCTGTCCCTGCCCGGCTCTCTTCCCCCTCTCTCCCTGCCCGGCTCTCTTCCCCCCTCTGCTGTCCCTGCCCTGCTTCTCTTCCCCCTCTGTCCTCGCCCGTCTCTCTCCCCCTCTGTCCCCTTGCCCATGCTCTCTCCCCCTCTGTCCCTGCCCGCTCTCTTCCCCCTCTGCCCTGCCCGGCTCTCTTCCCCTCTGTCCCCTGCCCGGCTCTCTTCCCCCGCTGTCCCTGCCCGGCTCTCTTCCCCCTCTGTCCCTGCCCGGCTCTCTCCCTCTGTCCCTGCCCGGCTCTCTTCCCCCTCTGTCCCTGCCGGCTCTCTTTCCCCCTCTGTCCCTGCCCGGCTCTCTTCCCCCTCGTTCCGGTTCCCTTTCCTGCCCCGGCTCTCTTCACCCCCTTCCCCTTTTCTGGCTCTCTTCCCCCTCTGTCCCTGCCTGGCCTCTTCGCCCCTCTGTCCCCTTGCCTTCTCTCATTTCCCCCTCTGTCCCTCTCCCTCTGTCCCTGTCTGGCTCTCTCCCCCCTCTCTCCCTCCTCGGCTCATCTTCCCCTCTCTTGTTCCTGCCGGACTCTGGGGCTTCCCCTCTGGTCCCTGCCCGCTCTCTTCCCCTCCCCCCCCTGTCCCTGTCTGGCTCTCTTCCCCCCCTGTCCCTGGGCCCTGTGCCGCTCTCCCTCCCCCCTCTGTCACCCTGCAGGATCTCTATCCCTCCCCCCCCTTCCCTCTGTCCCTGTCCTGCTCCTCTCCACTCTCCCCCCCCCCTCTCTCCCTGCCCGGCTCTCTTCCCCCTCTGTCCCTTCCCGGACTCCTTCCCTCTGATCCCTGCCCGGCTCTCTTCCTTCCCCCTGTCCCTCTTGCCTGGCTCTCTTCCCCCCCTCTGTCCTGCCCGGCTCTCTTCCCTCCTCTGTCCCCGGCCCGCGCTCTTCCCCCTCTGTCCCGCCCGGCTCCTCTCCCCCACTCTGTCCCCTGCCCGTCTCTCTCCCCCCCCCCTCTGTCCCTGCCCGGCTCTTTCCTCCCCTGTCCCTGCCCTGCTTCTCTTCCCCCCCCCCTCTGTCCTGCCCCGGCTCTCTTCTTCCCCCGCTGTCCTGCCGCCATCTTCCCCCTCTGCTTGCCCACCTGTCCCGCCTCTCTCCCCTTCCCCCTCTTTTCCCTGCTCTCTCGGCTCTCTTCCCCCTCGCCCTGCCGGGCTCTCTTCCCCTCGTTCCCTCCCGGCTCTCTGTCCCTTTCCCCCTGTCCCTGTCTGTCTCCTTCCCCCTCTGTCCCGCCTGGCTCTCTTCTCTCCCCTCTGGTCCTGTGCTGGCCTCGCTTCCCCTCTGTCCCTCTCCCTCTTCGCCTTTCCTTGGCTCTCCGCCCCCTCTCTCCTTCTCCCATGCCCGTCTCTCTTCCCCCCTCTGTCCCTTGCCCGGCTCTCTTTCCCCTCTGTCCTTCTGCCCGGCTCTCTTCCCCCACCTGTTCCGTCTGGCGCTCTTCCCCCCCTGTACCTGCTGGCTCTCTTCCCCCCCTTTCCCCCCACCTCTGTCCCCTGCCCCCCCTGGCTTCTCTTCTTCCCCCTTCCCCTCTGTCCCTCTCACTCGTCTGTCCCTGTCTGCTCTCTTCCCCCATCTCTCCCTGCCCGGCCCTCTTCCCCCTCCTGTCCTTGCCCGGTCTCTCTTCCCCCTCGTCCTGTTCTGGCTCTCTCTTTTCCCCCCCCTGTCCCCTGTCTGGCGTCCTTCTTCCCCCCCCTGTCCTGCCTGGCTCTCTCCCCATCTGTCCCTGCCCGGCTGCTCTTCCCCCGTGTCTTTCCTGCCCGCTCCTCTTCCGTCTCCTTCCCCCCCTCTGTCCTGCTCTGGCTCTCTTCCCCCTCCCTGTCCCTGTCTGGCTCTCTCCCCCCCTGTCCCTGCTGGCTCCTTCCTCCCTCGTCCCCTGCCTGCTCCTTCCCCCTCTGTCCCTCTCCCCCCCCTTCTGTACCCTGCCTGCTCCTTTCCCCCTCTGTCCCTGCCTGCTCTCTTCCCCCCTGTCCCTGCCCGGCTCTCTTCCCCCCTCCCCCCCTGTCCCTGTCTGGCTCTCTTCCCCCCGCCCCCCCCGTCTCCTGCCGGCTCTCTTCCTCCCCCTCTGTCCCTGCCTGGCGTTCTCTTCCCCCCTCTGTCCCTCTCCCCTGCCCTGTCTGGGCGCTCTTGCCCCCTCTCTTCTCCCTGCCCTCTCCCTGCCCGGCCTTCTCTTCCCCCTCTGTCCCTCGCCTGGCTTCTCCTCTTCCCCTCTTGTCCCTGTCTGGCTCTCTCTTCCGCCCCCCCCTGTCCCCTGCATGGCTCGCTTCCCCTCTGTCCCTGCCTGGCTCTCTTCCCCCTCTGTCCCTCTCCCTCTGTACCTGCCTGGCTCTCTTCCCCTCTGTCCCTGCCTGGCTCTCTTCCCCCTCTGCCCCTGCCTGGCTCTCTTCCCCCTCTGTCTCTGGCTCTCTTCCCCCCCTGTCCCTGCCTGGCTCTCTTCCCCCTCTGTCCCCTGCCTGGCTCTCTTTCCCCTCGGCCCTCTCCCTCTGTACCTGCCTGGCTCTCTTCCCCCCCTCTGTCCCTGCCTGGCTCTCTTCCCCCTCTGGCACCTGCTGGCTCTCTTCCCCCTCCTGTCCTCTGGCTCTCTTCTCATTTCCCCTCTGCCCCTGTCTGTCTCTCTCTCCCCCCTCTGCTCCTGCCTCTCTCTCCCCCCCCTCTGCTCCTGCCTCTCTCCCCCCCCCTCTGTCCATCTCTCTCCCCCCCTCTGTTCCTGTCTCTCTCTCTCCCCTCCTGTCCCTGTCTCTCTCTTCTCTCCCCTCCCCTTTCCCCGTCTCTCCCGCCCCTTCTCCCACCATCTCCACTCCTCTCCCCTTTCTGCTCTCCCACCTATCCCTTTCCCTTTCTCTCCCCGTCTCCCCCTTCCCTTGCCCTGTCTGCTCTCTCCCCCTCCGCTTTCCCTATTCTCTCCCGTTCCCCCTCTGCCCTTTCCGTTTCCTTCTGCTCTCCCCCTCCCTTTCCCTTTCTCTCCCACCCTCTTTCCTTCTTTCTCTCCACCCCTCTTTCCCTTTCTCTCCCCCCTCTTTCCTTTCCATCGTCCCCACCCGTTCTTTTCCTTTCCTCTCCCGCCCCCTCTTTGTCCCTTTCTCTTCCCCTCTTTATTCCCTTTCTCGTGTCCTCTTTCTCCACCCCCTCTTGCGGCGCGCTCTTCCCTTTCCTCTGTTTCTCCTCTTCTCTCCCCCCTCTGTCCCAGTCCCTTTCCTCTCGTCCCCTCCCTCTGTTCCGCTTTCTCTCTCCCCAGCCCGCAATCTGTGTCCTTTCCTCTTACGGTCTCTTCATCTCAGTCATCTCTCGTTCTCTCGTCGTCCTGTGGCCTCATCTGCCTCTCTCCTTCTCCGCCCCCGATTCTATTTCCCTCCCCTTACTCACACTTTCTCTTCTTCATCGCCCCCGTCTTCCCTGTAGTGATTCCCTTCGTCTCCGCCCCCCGTAGGCTACCCCCTTTCCTTTCCCTCGTCTCCCCGCCACTGTCTTTCCCTCCCTTCTCTCCGTCCCTGTCCCTCTACCTTATCGCCTTGATCGCCTTCCTCGTCTCCTATCATCCCCCCGCTCGTTTCCCTTCCCTTCAGTCCCCCCCCCGTCTTTCCCTTCCCTTAGCTCGATTCGCTCTTTTCCGCCCCTCCCTCTTTCCCATTTCCCTCTCTCTCGATCACTCCCGGGAGAAAAAGTGACCCCCTCTTTTTCTCTCGTCCCCTTCTCCTCCCGCCCCCCCTCTCCCCGCTTCCTTTCTCTCTCTCTCCTCCCCCCTGCCTCCTCGTTTCCTTCCTTTCTTCTCCCTCCCCTCTTTCCCTTCCTCTCTTCTCCGTCTTTTCCCTTCCTTTCTCTCTTCCCCACTCTGTCCCCTGCGTTTTGCTCTCTTTCCCCCTCTGCCCTGGCCCGGCTCTCTGTTCCCCCTCCGTCCCTGC
Organism: Ascaphus truei; assembly: GCA_036426205.1. Lineage (NCBI taxonomy): Eukaryota > Metazoa > Chordata > Amphibia > Anura > Ascaphidae > Ascaphus > Ascaphus truei. The sequence continues at coordinate 11,677 of WSYH01010011.1, read as the reverse complement.
CCGGGCTCTCGCTCCCCCCCCTCTGTCCCTGCCTGGCTCTCTTTCTTCCCCCTCTGTCCCTTCTGCCGCCCTGCCTCTCTTCCCCCTCTGTGTCCCTCCCTGGCCCGGCTTCTCCTTCCCCTCTGTCCCTGCCCGCTCTCTTCCCCCTCTGGTCCCTTGCCCGGCTCTCTTCCCCCTCTGTCCCTGCCCGGCCTCTCTTCCTCCCCTCTGTCCCTGCTCCCGTCTCTCTTCCCCATCTGGTCCCTGCCCGGCTCTCTTCCCCCCCTCTTCTGTCCCCTGCCGGCTCTCTTCCTCCCCCTCTGTCCCTGCCCCTGCTCTCTTCCCCCCTCTCGTCCCTGCCCCGGCTCTCTTCCCCCTCTGTCCCTGTTGCCCGGCTCTTCTTCCCCCCCTCTGTTCCCCTGCCCCGCTCTCTTCCCCCTCTGTCCTGCCGGCTCTCTTCCCCCCTCTGTCCCGCCCTCTCTCTTCCCCACTCTGTCCCTGCCCGGCTTCTCTCCCCCTCTGGTCCCTTCCCCGGCTCTCTTCCCCCTCGTTCCCGCCGGCTCTCTTCCCCCCCTGTCCTGTCTGGCTCTCTTCCCCCCCTCTGTCCCCTGCCTGGCTCTCTTCCCCCTCTGGTCCCTGCCTGGCGCTCGTCCCCTCTGTCCCTCTCTCCCCTCTGTCCCTGTCCTGGCTCCTCTCCCCCCCTCTCTCCTGCCCGGCTCTCTTCCTCCCTCTGTCCTGCCCGGCTCTCCTTCCCCCTCTTTCCCTGCCCGGCTCTCTTCCCCCCTGTCCCTGTCTGGCTCTCTTCCCCCCTGTCCCTGCCTGGCTCTCTTCCCCCTCTGTCCCTGCCTGGCTCTCTTCACCCTCTTTCCTCTCCCTCTGTCCCTGTCTGGCTCTCTCCCCCCTCTCTCCCTTCCCGGCTCTCTTCCCCCTCTGTCCCTGCCCGGCTCTCTTCCCCCTCGGTCCCTGCCCCGCTCTCTTCCCCCCCTGTCCCTTCCTGGCTCTCTTCCCCCTCTGTCCCTGCCCGGCTCTCTTCCCCCTCTGTCCCTGCCCGGCTCTCTTCCCCCTCTGTCCCTGCCCGGCTCTCTTCCCCCTTCCCCCTCTGGGTCCCTCCCGGCTCTCCTTCCTCTTCCTCACCCTCTGTCCCGGCCCGGGACTCAGTCTCCCCCTCCTGTTCCCTGCCCGGCTCTACATCTTCCCCCCTCTGTCCATGCCCCGGCCTCTCTCCCCCTCTGTCCCTGCTCCGCTCTCTTCCCCCTCGCCCTGTCCCCCGGCTCTCTTTCCCCCTCTGTCCCTTTTCCCGGCTCTCTTCCCCCTCTGTCCCCTGGCCCGGCTCTCTTACCCCTTCGTCCCTGCCCGTCTCTCTTCCCACCCCTGGTCCCTGTCTGGCTCTCTTCCCCCTCTGTCCCTGCCTGGCTGCTTTCCCCCTCCTGTCCCTTGCATGGGCTCTCTTCCCTCCCCTCTGTCCCTCTCCTTCTCTCCCTCTGTCCCTGTCCTGGCTCCCTCTCCCTCCCTTCTTTCCTCCCTGCCCGGCTCCTTCCCCCCTCTGTCCCTGCCCGGTCTTCTCTCTTCCCCCTCTGTCCCTGCCCGGCTTCTTCCTCCCCCTGTCCCTGTTCTGGCTCTCTTCCCCCGCTGTTCCATCATTTCCCCTGTCTGGCTCCTTTTCCCGCCCCTGTCCCCTTCCTGCTCTCTTCCCCCCTCTGGCCCTGCCTCGGCTCTCTTCCCCCTCTGTACCCTACTTTCCCCTGTCCCCCTGTCTTGCTCTCTCCCCCCTCTCTCCTCCCTGGCCCTAGCTCTCTTCCCCCCTCGGTCCCTCGCCTCGCTCTCTTCCCCCTCTTTCCCCTGTCTGCTCTCTCCCCCTCCCCCCCCTGTCCCTGTCTGGCTCTCTTCCCCCCCTGTCCCTGCCTGGCTCTCTTCCCCATCTGTCCCTGCCCGGCTCTCTCCCCCTCTTTCCTGCTGCTGGCCCCGCTCTCTTCCCACTCTGTCCCTGCTCATGGCTCTCTTCCCCCCCTGTCCTGTCTGGCTCTCTTCCCCCCTTTCCCCTGTCCGCCTGGCTCTCTTCCCCCTCCTGTCCCTGCCTGTCTCCTCTTCCCCTCGCTTCCCCCTCTGTCCCTCTCCCCATCTGTACCTTCCTGCTCTCTTCCCCCTCTGTCCCCTGCCTGCTCTCTTCCCGCCTCTGTTCCCCTGCCTCTTCTCTTTTCCCCCCCCTTCCCGTTCTGGCTCTTCCCCCCCTGGTCCCTGCCTGGCTCTCTTCCCCCTCTGGTTCCCTGCCTGCTCTCCTTCCCCCTCTGTCCCCCCCCCTCTGTCCCTGTCTGGCTCTCTCTTTCTCCCCCTCTCCCCTTTTCATCCTATCGTTCGCTTCCCTTCCCGGCTCTCTTCCCCCTCTGTCCCTGCCCGGCTCTCTTCCCCCCCTGTCCCTGTCTGGCTCTCTTCCCCCCCTGTCCCTGCCTGGCTCTCTTCCCCCTCTGTCCCTGCCTGGCTCTCTTCCCCCTCTGTCCCTCTCCCTCTCTGTACCTGCCTGCTCTCTTCCCTTCCCCCTCTGTCCTGCCCGGCTCTCTTCCCCCTCTGCCCCTGGCCTGGCTCCTCTTCCCCATTCCCAACCCTCTTCTCCCCTCCCTTCTCTTCCCTCCTTATCGCCCCCCCCCCCTTGCCCTTCCTTTTCACCCCCCTCCTTTCCTCTTTCATCTCTTCTCCCCCTCTTCCCTTCCTTGGCTCTTCTTCCCCCTCTGGTCCCTGGGCCGGGCTCTCTCCCCTCTGTCCCTCCTCCCTCCCTGGTACCTCTGCCTGGCTCCTATCCCCCTCTGTCCCTGCCTGGCTCTCTCTCGTCCCCTTCACCCTCTGTCCCTGCCTGGCTCTCTTCCCCCTCTGTCTCTGGCTCTCTTCCCCCTCTGTCCCTGCCTGTCTCTCCCCCCCCCCCCCTCTGTACCCCTGCCGGTCCTCTCCCCCCCCCCCCCTCTGTCCCTGCCTGTCTCTCCCCTCCTCTCCCCACCCCCTCTGTCCCTTGCTTAGTCTCTCCCCCCCCTCTTTCCCTTCCTTTCTCTCCTCTCTCCCATCTGTCCCTTCCTTTTTCTTTTCTCTGTGTTCTTTTCTCCTCTGGGTCTTTCTTTTCTTCCCCCCACCCTTTCCCTCTTCCTTTTTTTCCCTCCCGCCCCCCTTTTCCCTTTCCTTCCTTTCCTCTTCTCTCCCCCCCGTCTTTTCCCTTCCTGTCTCTCCCGCCCCCGCTTTCCCTTCCTTTCTGTCAGTCCCCCCCCCTCTTTCCCTCCCTGTTCCTTTCTCTCCCCCTGTCCTGCTTGTCCTCTCCCCCCCCGTCTGTCCCTGCATTGTACTCTCTCTCTCCTCTCCCCCCCCCCTCTGTCCCTTCTGTCTCTCTCTCCCTCCCCTCTCGCCCCCCCCTCCCCCCCACCCCTCCTCCACACCCAACCCGCCCCCTCCCCCCCCGCCCCCCCCACCTCTCCTCTTTCCCTTCCCTTCTCCTCTCTCTCTCTTCCCATCTTTCCCTTCTCCTCTCTCATCGCCCCTCTCTCACCCACCCCGCCTCTGTCCCGCCTCTCCTGCCCCCCCTCTCCTCTGTCCCCCCCCTCTCGCCCCCTCCCTCTTGTCCCCGCCTCTCTCCCCCGTCCCTCCCCTCTGTCCCCTCCCCGCCTCTCTCCCCCTCCTCCTCCTGTCCCCGCCTCTCTCTCTCCCCCTCCCCTCCTGTCCCCCGCCTCTCTCCCCCTCCCCTCTTGTGCCCCCTCTCTCCTCCCTCTCCTCCCTCCCTCCCCTTGTCCCCCTCCTGTCGCCTCTCTCCCCCTCGCTCTCCTCTGTCCCCGCCTCTCGTCCTCACTCCTCCCCCTCCCCTCTGTCCCCGCCTCTCTCCCCCTCCCCTCTGTCCCCTCCTCTCTCCCCCTCCCCTCTGTCCCCGCCTCTCTCCCCCTCCCCTCCGTCCCTGCCTCTCTCCCCATTACTCCTCCCTCCTCCGTATCCACTGCCTATCTCTCATTCCCCCTCCTGTCCCTGCCTGTCCTCTCCTCCCCCCTCTGTCCCTGCCTGTCTCTTCCCCCCCCCCTCTGTCCTGCCTGTTCTCTTCCCCCCCCTCTGTCCGCATGTCCTGTCTCTCCCCACCCCCCTCTGCCCTGCTGTCTCTCTTCTCCCCATCCCCCCTCTGCGCCCTGCCTGTCTCTCTCCCACCGCCCCTCTGTCCACCTTCCTTCTCCTCCCCCTACCCCCCTCTGTCCCTTCCTTTCTTCTCTCCTCTCACCCACCCCTCCCCTCTTTCCCCTTCCTTTCCTCTCTCCTCCATCTTTCCCTCCTATCTCTCCCCCCCTCTCTCTTTCCCCTTCCTGTCTCTCTCCCGCTCTCCCCTCGTGCCTCTGCCTCCAGCCTGTACTCTCTCCCCCCTCCTGCTGGCCCCTGCCTGTCTCTCTTCTCTTCTTTCCCCCTCTTTCCCTGCCCGCTCTCTTCCCCCTCTGTCCCTGCCCGGCTCTCGTCCCCCCCTCTGGCCCTGCCTGGCTCCCTTTCCATCTCTTCCCCTCTGTAACCCAACACTGTGCCTGGCTCACTTCCCCCTCTGTCTCTGTGCTTGGCTCACTTCCCCCTCTGTCTCTGTGCCTGGCTCTCTTCCATCTCTGTGCCTGGCTCTCTTCCCCCTCTGTGCCTGGCTCTCTTCCCCCTCTGTCTCTGGCTCTCTTCCCCCTCTATCTCTGGCTCTCTTCCCCCTCTATCTCTGGCTCTCTTCCCCCTCTGTCTCTGGCTCTCTTCCCCCTCTGTCCCTGCCTGGCTCTCTTCCCCCTCTGTCCCTGCCTGGCTCTTTTACACCACCACCATATACCCCCTCTGGCTCTCTACCCCCCCCTCTGTCCCTGCCTTGTCCTCCCCCCCCCTCTGTCCCTGCCTGGCTCTTCTTCCTCCCTCTTCCATTTCCCTTCCTTTCTCTTCCCCCCCTCCTCGTTTTCCCTGCCTTTCCTCTTCCCCCCCCTCGTCCCTGCCTTTCTCTTCCTTCCCCGCACGCCCCCTCTTTCCCTTCTGTCTCTTCCCCCCCCCCCTCCTCTGGTCCCTGCCTGTCGCTTTCCCCCCACCCCTGTCCCCTGACTGTCTCTCTCCCCCCCCCCCCTCTGTCCCCTGACTGTCTCCCTCTCTCCCCATCTGTCCCTTCCTATTCTCTCCTCTGTCCTATCCTGGCTCCTTCCCCCCCTCTGTCCCTCATCTCCCTCTGTCCCTGCCTGTCTCTTCTTCCCCCCTCCGTCCTGCCGGCTCTCTTCCCCCTCCGTCCTGCCCCCCGGCTCTCTCCCCCTCTGTCCCCTTCCGCTCTCTCCCCTCTGTCCCTGTCCGGCCTCTCTCCCCCCCCCTCCTGTCCCCCCTCCCGGCTCGCTTCCCCCTGTCCCTGCCCGCTTCTTCTTCCCCTCTTCCCCCCTCTGTCCTGCCCGCTACTCTTCCCCTCTGGTCCTCCTGGCCGGCTCTCTTCCCCCTCTGTCCCTGCATGGCTCTCCTCTTCCCCCTCTCCTTCCCTGCCCTGCTCTCTTCCCCCCCTCTTTCCCTGCCCTGCTTCTCTTCTTTCCCCTCTAACACATCTCCCTTCGCCGGTTCTCTTCCCCCCCCTCACCTCCCTGTCTACTGACTCCTCCTCCCCCTCTGTCCCTGCCCTGGCTCTCTTCCCCCGCTGTCCCTGTCCGGCTCTCTTCCCCCCTCTGCTCCTGCCCCGGCTCTCTTCCCCCTCTGTCCCTACCTACCCCGGCTCTCTTCCTCCCCTCCTTCCCCTTGTCCCCCTGCCCGGCTCTCTTCCCCCTCTGCTGTCCCTACCCTGTTCCTTACCCCCCGTCTCTCTCTTCCCCCTCTGTCCCTTCTCTGGCTCTCTTAACCACACCCCCCTCTGTCCCCTCTCCCTCTGTCCTGTCCGGCTCTCTTTTCCCCCTCGTCCCTTGCCGGGCTCTCTCTCTCTTCCTTTCCCCTCTGTCCCTTCCCTGGGCCTCCTCTCTCCTCTTTTCCCCCCATCTTTCCCGTGCCCGGCCTCTCTTCCCGTCTTTTTCCTGCCCGGCTCTCTTCCCCCCTCTATCCCTGTCTGGCTCTCTTCCCCCCCCTGTCCCTGTCTGGCTCTCTTCCCCCTCTGTCCCTGCCTGACTCTCTTCCCCCTCTGTCCCTGCCTGGCTCTCTTCCCCCTCTGTCCCTGCCTGGCTCTCTTCCTCCCCCTCTGTCCCTGTCTGGCTCTCTTCCCCCCCTGTCCCTGTCTGGCTCGCTTTTCCCTCCTCCCCCTCTGTCCCTTTCTGGCTCTCTTCCCCCTCCCCCTCTTCCCCCCTGTACCCTGGTCTGGCTCTCTTCCCCCTCTGTCCCTGTCTGGCTCTCTTCCCCCTCTGTCCCTGCCTGACTCTCTTCCCCCTCTGTCCCTGCCTGGCTCTCTTCCTCTGTCCCTGTCTGGCTCTCTTCCCCCTCTGTCCCTGCCTGACTCTCTTCCCCCTCTGTCCCCTTCCTGCTCTCTTCTCTCTGGCCCTGCCTTGCTCTCTTCCCCCTCCTCTGTTTCCCTGCCGGGCTCTCTTCCCCCTCTGTCCCCTGCCTGGCTCTCTTCCCCCATCTGTCTCGGCTCTTCTTTTTTTTTTTCCCCCCTCTGTCCCTGCCTGTCTCTCCCCCCACCTCTGTCCCTCCTGTCTTCTCCTCTCTCCCCCCCCCCTCTTCTCTGGGCCCTTTCTCTCCCCCTCCCCCCCTCTGTCCCTGCCTGTCTCGTCCCCCCCCCCTCTGTCCCTGCCTGTCTCTGGGGCCTGAAGTGAGGGGGAGGAAGGCCGCCCCTCCCCTCCTTTCTCCTTCCTTTCTCTCCCTTCTCTCACCTTCTCTGAATCCCCCCCCCTGCTTTCCCTTCTTGGGCCTTTCCTCCGCCCCGAGCACCTGCGCTCTCTCTGCTTCATCCCCTCCTCCCTCCTTTCCCCCGCTTCCTTTTCTCCAATCCGTTACTGGAGTACCCCTACCCTTCCAGTTTCGCTTCCTTTCTCCTTCCCCCCTCCCCTCTGTCCCTGCCTGTCTCTCCTTTCCCCCCCCCCCTCTGTCCCTGCCTGTCTCGTTTCCTTCCGCCCCCCCCTCTGTCCCCCTCCTGTCCCCTCCCCCCCTCCCCCCTTTGTCCCTGCCGTCTCCTCCCCCCCCCCCCTCTGTTCCCTTGCTTGTCTCCTCACCCCCCCCCTCTGGTCCCTGGCCTGTCTCCCCCCCCTCTCTGTCCCCGCCTTTCCTTCGTCCCTCTCCCCCCCCCCCTCCTTTCCCCTGCCTGTCTCGTCCTCTCCCCCCCCTCTGTCCCTTCTCCTGTCTCCCGCCCCCCCCTCTGTGTCCTCTCTGCCTGTCCGCCCCCCCCTTCTGTCTCTGCTCCCCCTTCTCCCCCCCCCCTGCTGCCCCCTCCCTTTCCCTCCCCCCTCCTCTCTTTCCCTGCCTTTCTTCCTCCGCTGCCCCTCCCCCCTCCTGGTCCCTGCCTGTCTCCCTCCCTCTGTCCCTGCGCCCTGCTCTTCTTCCCCCCTCCTCTCTGTCCCTGCCTGTTCTTCCCCCCTTCTGTCCCGCCTGTCTCTCCCCCCCCCCTCTGTTCCCTGCCTGTCTCCCCCCTCTGTTCCCTGCCTTGTCTCTCCCCCCCCCCTCTGTCCCTGCCTGTCTCTCCCCCCCCCCTCTGTCCCTGCCTGTCTCGCTCTCACCCCCCCTCTGTCCCTGCCTGTCTCTCCCCCCCCCTCTGTCCCTGCCTGTCTCTCTCCCCCCCCCCTCCTTGTCCCTTCCTGTCTCTCTCCCCCCCCTCTTTCCCTGCCTTTCTCTCCACCACGCCTCCCCTCTGTCCCCCTTTCCTGTCTCGTCCCCCGCCCCCCTCTGCTCCCTGCCTGTCTCTCCCCCCCCGGCCCTCTGTCCCTGCTGTCTCTACGCCCCCCCCCTCTTGTCCCTCCTTGTCTCTCCCCCCCCCTCTGGTCCCTTGCCGCTTTCTCTCCTCCCTTCCCCTCTTCTCCTCCCTCTGCTCCCCCCCTTCCCGCTCTGTCCCTGCCTGTCTCTCCCCCCCTCCCCTGTCCCCTGCCTGTTCTCTCCTCTTCCTCTCCTCTTGTCTCTCCCCTCTCCCCTCTCCCCCCCCCCCGCTTTCCCTGCCCTGTCTCTTCTCCCCCCCCCCCCCCCCTCTGTCCCCTCCTTCCTTTCTCTCCCCTCCCCCCCCTCTGTCCCTGTCCTGTACTCTCTCGCCCCCCCCCCCTCTGTCCCTGCCTTCCTCTCCCCCCTCCCCCTCTGGGTCCTGCCTGTTCTCCTCTCCTTCTCCCCCCCCCCCCTCGTCCCCCTTGCCTTCTCTCCCCCCCCCCCCCTCTGTCCCTGCCTGTCCTCTCCCCCCCCCCCCTCTGCTCCTTGCCTGTCCACCCCCCTCTCCCCCCCCCCCCCCTCCCTCTGTCCCTGCTGTCCTGCACCCCCCCCCCTCTGTCCCTGCCTGTCTCCTCCTCCCCCCCCCCCCCCCTCTGTCCCTGCTGTCTCTCCCCCCCCCCCCTCTGTCCCTGCCTGTCTCTCTCCCCCCCCCTCCTCTTGCCCATGCCTGTCTCTCCCCCCCCCCCCCCCCCCTCTGTTCCCTGCCTGTCCTCCCCCCCCCCCCCCCTCTGTCCCTGCCTGTCTCCCCCTCTGATCCTGGCCTGGCTCCTTCCCCCTCTGTCGCCTGCTGGCTCTCCTCTTCCCTCCTTCTGTCCTGCCTTTCTCTCCCCTCTGTCCCTGCACTGGCTTCTCTTCTCCCCCCTCTGATCGCTGCTGTCTCTTCTCCCCTCTGAGCTGCCTGTCTCTCCCCTCTGTCCCTGCCTGGCTCTCTTCCCTTCTGTCCCTGCCTGTCTGTTCCGCTGTATCTGAAGAATGTCTTTTCTCTATCTGTTTTACTAAACACAGACTGGTTGTCATGGTAACGCCGCACCCACCTATTGTCAGGAAAAATAGGTCATCGTGTCGGGCGATCAGTTCCTGTCGACGACGTGCGGCCCTCGCTGTCCCAGGAGACACGCGATTACGTGTGATCTTCTGTCCGTCGCAGCTTCTGTTTGTGTGAGCCGCGTGCCAATATTTTCACCGTTCCTATGCAACATCCGTCACTCTCTCCCCCGACCTGTAGTAAACAGAGCGCTGATTGGCTGGTCGAATGGTAGCTAGGTCGGTGGTCTGCTCCTCCATAGCACGGTCTCCCGGGCTCCGCTTTCGTGTGTCTTGCGAGTTTTCTGTTGTGTGAACTGGTGGTGTGTATGTGTATATATATATATATATATATATATATATATATAATATATATTCTTATATATATATTATATACTATATTACACACAACATCTTTTATACTATTTCACAGTATTAATAATGTGTTTGTATGTATCCACACACATAACAGTAATTCCACAAACATCTATCCCAGGCACCACACACGCACAACATCATCTGTGGTGTGTGTGTGTTGTGTGTGTGTGTGTAACATACAAACTTTTATTAACCATACTGAATGTATATACATGCATTCAACAGAAACAGACATAGATTGTCCGATAATACACTATACATTAGATTAATAACAATATAATAGAATCATAAATAGGTATAAAGTATAGAGCGAGCAGTAGGGAAATGAACTGAATACTAAACAGATATTGAAGTCAGACAGGCTGACAGTATACAGGGAGCCCTGTATTGCATAAAATGTGGGTGACACTGGAGGCTGTTGATTGTGGATTTGTCACTCCCCACACTTGTCCCTGTCCACTTTCTTATTCGCTCCTCTGTGCTCAGTTAGCTCAATTCTCTACCTCCCACCCATTGGCGCAGTCGTCCCACAAACGCTGTGTGCAAAAGACATGTGGGGTCTGTGTGTAGTAAAAGGCACTAAAAGGAATTTGTGGCCTGTCAGTAACTCCCCCGAGAGCGCCTAGCGCCCTGACGTTCTATTTTACATGAGCAGCACAGCTCTCTCAGACTTCAGCTCTGACACAGCCACGAATCCACACACGCTATGCCATCTCGTGTACCCTATACTGACATGTTAGTACACATACCTACCAGGGCACGCCTGTGATGCACTGCAGGCAATATTCTGGGTACCCCACCCTACAATTTACAGATACCTGCTGCTGCATATACAGACACCTCCCTTGCTCTGCGGCCTATACGCACACTGCTCTGCAATACAGACACGCACTTACTCTGGCTCTTCTGCGGTGAACCCGCCTGCGTCTGCTTTGCGGGATCGACAAACACAGAAGAGGCAGAGCCCATGCGTGGGGCTGGTCAGCTCCATGCCCAGAGCTGGTCGCAGGGGGGAGCTGCTCACCACCTGTCTCTGATGGTTGCAGACACCACACACACACTGTCTGCGTATACTTCCCCAGCTACCACCCACACACACACCACTGTTCTCGCGGTATACTTACATCACACTGTTTCTGCGGTATACTTACACACACACATCGCCCTGTCTGCGTGTATTCTTACAAACACACACACACACACTGTTCTGTCTTCGGTATACTTCACACACTCACACTGGCTCTGCGGTCATACTTGCACACACTCCCTGTTCTGTGCGGTATACTTACACAACACTCGGCACTGCTCTGCGGCTCACAACACACCCTGTTCTGCGGTCTATAGGTACTTTGCAACACTCCTCATCTATCTGTTCTTGCGGTATACTTACAACTACACTCGCCTCGCACTGTTCTGGCGGTATACTTGCCACACGCACACTGTTCTGCGTATCTTACACACAGCTCGCACTGTTCTGTCGGCATACATTACACACTGTCTGTGGGCATACCTTACACACCACACGACACAGTCACTGTTTCTGCGTATAAGACCCACTCCATTCTGAAGTTACACCGCTGCAGTATTAGACACACTACCTGGGGCAAACACACACACCTGCAGTAATACCAACACACTGCTCCTGGTATTCACACACAGTTCTGCCGTAATACACAAACATCGCAACTGTTCTGGCGGTAGAGCTCGATACACACACACTGCTTGTTCTGCGGTACCTTCCACAACACTTCTGCAGTATAAACAGACAACACTCTGCTTCTTGTGGGAATCACACCACCACAGTTCTGCGGTACAGACCACCACACAGTTCGGCGGTATAGCAGACACACAACTGTTCGCTGCTGTATACGAAACACACACGTTTCTCTGCGGTATCATAGCAGACACACAGCACTGTTTCTCGCGTATACAGGACCCACACACTGGTTCTGCGGTTAAATACACACACACACATCTGTTCTGGCTTTTCTGGCTGTCTACAGACACACACACTGTTCTGCTGGTATAACGTACCAGACCACACACACATCTCTGTGCAGTTTTATACAGACACTACACCACAGTTCCTCGCCGGTATACAGACCCACACACAGTGTTCTCTTGCGTTTATATACACCTGCACTCTGCGGTACCACACACACCCTACTCTGTGTAACCGACATCACACACCACACACTCCTGCGGTACCACCCACGCACTCTGCTTCTGTGGTACATACAACCACGCTCACTGTGTTACACACGCAACACTGCTCTGCGGTACACACCATCGCACACTTGCTCTGTTGTACACACACACGCACACTGCTTCTGTGTAACACACGCACACTACTCTGTGGTACACCACACCACTCTGCTCTGTGGTACACCACACGCACATCTGCTCTGCGGTACGCCCACCCCACACTTCTTCTGTGTACCACAACCCCCGCACACTGCTCTGTGTGGTCTCACAC
>WSYH01010009.1:0-24321 GCA_036426205.1 Ascaphus truei | reverse complement strand
GGAACGGGTTCTTTACAGTAAGGGCAGTTAAAATGTGGAATTCATTACCCATGGAGACTGTGATGGCAGATACAATAGATTTGCTCAAAAATAGGTTGGACATCTTTTTAGATGGGAAAGGTATACAGGGATATACCAAATAAGTATACATGGGAAGGATGTTGATCCAGGGATTAATCCGACTGCCAATTCTTGGAGTCAGGAAGGAATTCATTTTTCCCCTTAATGGGGTTTTTTGTTTGCCTTCCTCTGGATCAATAAGTAAGTATAGATATAGAATAAAGTATCTGTTGTCTAAATTTAGCATAGGTTGAACTTGATGGACGTACGTCTTTTTTCAACCTCATCTGTAACTATGTAACTATGTAACATGTATGACTATTTTACAGAGACCAATTGTCAAGGGTGGTTTGGCCTTTCCTACTTAGTAAAGTTAATAAAGACAGGAACTCAATCTGGAGCGATGAGGAACCGGCGGCCGAGGGAAAGGGCCCTTTGTTTTTTACATTTTCTTTTTTAACATTCTTATTAGGAAAGCAGTGGATCCCCAAGATGCAGCCAGTTGATCCTGTTTTAGAAAATGTGACTTTGGAACCAGAGCTGGAAGAAGCTTTGGCCAATGCATCTGATGCAGAACTCTGTGACATTGCTGGTGAGTACATTGCTATCATTATATTATTCTTACACTTTAGAGCAGTGTTTCCCAAATAGTGGGTCACGCGGTGTTCCCGTTTCTCTACCCGCCCCCGCCCCCCTACCTCTCTCGCTCAAGTTAAAAAAAATGGCGGCGATTCCCCCGCGCATGCGCAGGACAAGAAGGGGCTTCCCCCCTCCCCCGCTCCCAACGTGGAACGGAGGAGGAAGTAACAGCTCCTCTGCGGCCCGCTTCCCCCTGTGGCCAGCTTCCCGTGCTCCCCCCGAGCTCACCTCCCGTGGCCCCCCTCCCGCACCCCCAAGCCCACCTCCCGTCCCGGGCAACTGCCGTTGGGATATCAGGGGCAGCAGGGGAAAGCTTCCGGCGGCAAGGTAAGTCAGCTCACCCAGTCACTGTCACCCACCCAGTCACTGTCACCCACCCTGTCACTGTCACCCACCCAGTCACTGTCACCCAGTCACTCTCTCCCATCCAGTCACTGTCACCCAGTCACTGTCTCCCACCTAGTCACTGTCTCCCAAAGTCAGTTGGTGCGGGAGATGGGCGCGGGGGCGGGCAATGGTGGCTGAGGGGTCGCTGGTGGGCAGGGGGAGGCGGTGGAGCCGCCTGCTTGGATCGCCGTCCTTTTCTCTCTCGCCCGCCTCCCCCCCCTCCAGTCCACAATCACGTCCGTCGTTTGCCTATAAATTTAATGTGGTGGTTGTAGAGTGTAATAGGGGGAGTGTGTTGTGCGTTTTGATTCATGGCTTGTACGTGTGTAATCAGTGTCTGTGTGTGGTGTGTGTGTGTGGTGTTGTGGTGTGTGTGGTGTGTGTTGTGGTGAGCGTATATCAGGTGGCTGTGTGTTGGCTCTTGGGATGCCAGTGGCGTGTGTTGGGGTGTATTGCCAGTGGCTTGGTGGGTGGGTGTGTGTGTGTGTGTAGTTAGTGCTGTTGTCATGATCATGCTGTGTGGTTTTGTCAGGTGTGTGCTGTGTTGTGATATGCACTTGGTGTGTGGGTGTCGTGCGTGGGTCTGTGTGTGTGAGTACGTGTGTGTCGTTGTGTGTGGGGTATCAGTGGGTGGTGTTGTGGTATCAGTGTCTGTGGTGTGGTATATCAGTGGCTGTGCACGTGGTTGTGTGTATATCAGTGGCTGTGTGGTTGTATGTGGCTGTGTGTATTATATCAGCGTGGCTGTTCTGGTGTGTGTATATCAATGGCGTGTGCTGATTTCTAGGTGTGTGTATCAGTGGCTGTGTGTGTGTATGCATGTGGGTATACGGATGTTCGTTTAGCTTGTGTATAGATATCTTGTGCTGGTGTAGGGGGTATCCAGGTCGGTGTGTGTGTCGGGTGTTGGTGTGTGTGGTGTGGGTATGTGTGGTGTGTGGTGGTGGGTGTGTGGTGTGCGTGTGGTTGTGGTGTGTGTGCTGGTGTGATGTATGGTGTGATCAGGTGTGTGTCGATCGGTGTGATCTAGTGTGTGTATTAGTGTGTGTGATCAGTGAGTGTGTGTAATACAATGTGTGTGGTATCAGTGTCTTGTGGTGTAGACAGTGTGTGATGCGTGTGAGTGTACTGTGTGTTGTGTGTAGGCAGGTGTGTGTATCATGTGTGTGTATGCAAGGTTCTGGTGTGTGGTTGTGGATGCCAGTGCCTGTGTGGTGGTGTATTGGTGTGTGATTGTGTAGTAGGTGTCAGTGGGCTGTGTTTGGGTCATAGTGTCTGTGTGTGGTATCAGTGGCTGTGTGTGTGTATCAGTGGCTGTGTGTGTGTGTCAGTCGTGTGGAGGCTTGTGTGTGTGTATCAGTGGATGTGTGGGTGGATTGGTGCTGTGGTATCAGTGGTGTGGTGGGTGTACAGTGGCTTGTGTGTGTGTGTGCACCAGTGTCTGTGTGTGCGTGTGTGTCAGTGGCTGCGTGTGTATGTTCATCAGTGGCTGTGTATGTGTGTATCAGTGGCTGTGTGTGTGTGTATCAGTGCCTATCAGTGCCTGTGTTTGTGTCTGTGCAGGCCAGCTGTGTCTGTGTCTGTGTGGGTGTCTGTGCGTGGTTAGTGTCTGTGTTGGTCTGTCTGTGTGAGTGTCTGTAGGTCAGTGACTGTGTGCGTCTGTGCAGGTCAGAGAGAGAATGGGGGGTGGGGGAGAGAGAATAGAGGGGATTGAGAGAATATATGAAATCTATATGGACATTCATAACTGTTTTATTTTACCTATAGGCGATAACATTTTTAGTGGGTCACGAAGGAGAAGTTAAAAAATAACCGGGTCACGGAAAAAAAAATTTGGGAAACGCTGCTTTAGTGTGTAAAACAGAAACTTGCTTATTTATATATACAGGGAGGGAGAGCTGGACCCGGCTGGCTGAACCCAGGAGTTTGGCAGTAGGCTGGGCCTCTTCCTCTGCCTGGCCCAAGCACAACGATCTTATTATTAAACCTGAAGAACTTACAATCCAAACAGACATTCACATACTTGAATATACTCTCATCAATTATTATTTGCCAATTTATATGTATATTATAGCTTTAGTATTCTTTTATAACAATTCAACAAATAATTGCGTCATTTGTGTCTTCATTAAAATGCAAAAAAATATTACAGTAGCGAAAAAGTTTTTATCACATTTAATACCAATTATCTAATGCAAAAATATTGCTACTGAAAAAGCTCACTGGCATGCAGTTTCCTTTACTTCTGTCACACCTCCTTGATAATAGCCTAACAGAGCTCCTTCCCTTATAACTTCACAGGCTAACCTGTGGCAGGACATGTTCATACACACTATTATTCTCACCAGCTAGGGTTAGGTAAGAACATTTTTGTGAGATTTTAATTGTCAGTTTCTTTCTGGCACTTTATTGAATGCCATGTGAATACTTCATTTTGCAAGATTTCCTCATTTGCATATAACTGCATTAAAGACCAAACAAAATCACTACCTAAAATCTCTTTTCACTCAGTTTGGACTTGTGAGTACTCTTTAACGAATACAATGAGATCACTTATCGAGTGATATCGCCATTTACCGATAGAAAATACTATTCTTGTCCATTAATGAATAAACCAAATGAGGGAATTTGTTTTAAGTAGGAAAGAGGTTGCTTTATTCTGTTACTATTGCCAAGATATGCCTTTTTCTCACTCATGATGCAACAAAAATCCTAATTCACTCACTCATCCTGTCCCGCCTTGTCTACTGCAACCTTCTTCTAGTGGTCATTCCCCTTGTTCCACTATGCACATCTATACATTGGCTTCCCACATCCTGTAGAATCAAATTTAATACCCTAGCTTTGACTTAGAAAGCCCTCAATGACACTGTCCCAACTTACATCTCAGCACTCATCCCCAAATATAGCTTTAAACGCCCCAACATTCTGCCCTCAACATCCACTTGTCCTCCTGCCTTATCTCCTGTCACTCCCACCTACAGCACAAGACTTCCCCCATGCTGCCCTCTCTCTCTGGAATTCCCTACCATGAACCAGACTCACCCAACACATTCGGATATTTAAAAACTCCCCGAAAACTCACCTTTTCATGAAAGCGTGGTTGCCTTACCTCCAACATCCAACTTCCAATCCCCTCCAATCCCATTGGGACCAGCTATGCAGCTGGATTAATCCTGATGCTATGTAACACCCTCTAACATTCAAACCCTCAAACCTTAATGGGATCATCTATTTGGATTTACCATACTCCAACTTGAGGTACACTCCATCCCACAATGAGTAGCCATTTTTCCTTTTTGTTTCAACATTGTCCCTCATTCACCCTAGATTGTAAACTCTCACGAGCAGGGCCCTCATTACCTCTTTGTATCTGTTTGTGCAGGTTTGTCCTTATTTTTATTTGTATGTAACCTGTTTATGTAATTATCAAATCTCTGTACCCCAATTGTGCTGTGCTTCAGGATATGTTGGAGCTTTAGAAAAAACATATATAAAGAAGAACAGAACCTCGCTCTAACTATGTCCATCTGTGTGCTGCCTGGAAATAGCTGAAAGCAGATAAAGTATACAGGAGTACTTGAAGAAAAATAATTCCTTTATGGGTGCACCACAGTTGAGTAATGTTTGTGTATTTTAATTTAAAAGTAATCTTTAATTGAAAAAAGGTTAAAACATAAGCATCCACAGTCCTAACAGAAATCTAACTAATACATAAAAAGCTAAGGATCACTTAGGTATTCACCTCTGTCTAGAACTAGGTATTGAAATAATGGGGAGTGAGAGGGGAGGGGATGGTGAGCTCTAGCTACTGTCTACGAGATGGTGCCAGGGGTGAAGGAATCATAGAACACAGAAGTACACTTGCCTAGACAAGTTGAAGAACCCCTTTGAACAAGCACTCATATGGTGATAAATACAAATACAAATAGTTAAAAAGTAATAACCTTTATTTGTGTATATGGGTATAGTTAGTGAAAAACGTAACACTCAACACACTTAAAACACGTATTAAACTGAATGCCTCTAAGTCTGGCTTATAGACTGATAGAGGTAGTGCTTGAAGGAACTAAGTTTGACTGGCACCAAGGAAAAAAGGTCAAAAAATTAAAATAAGATGTAAAACATACATGAAAGCGTCAGCGTGACGCGAAACGTTCGTCGGTGGGCGCTCCGCTGTGACGTCAGCACGCATGTTGGTGCGGCGACGTCTGCTGTATTGTAATAGAGCGGAGAATAGCCGCTGTTCTATTTAGAGTTCCACCCGGCAGTTTAATATTTGGCGGTGTTCATGAATACACCATGCCGGGTGTATTTATCACCATATGAGTGCTTGTTCAAAGGGGTTCTTCAACTTGTCTAGGCAAGTGTACTTCTGTGTTCTAGAACTAGGTATTGAAACAAATATCCCTGTCTAGATCAGACAGGTGTAAAATCCAGATGATAGTGTAAATACCTTTCCTTCCAGTAAAGGATTAGGTATGTCCAAAGTTCCCTATTATCTGTTGTGTATTGCCAGAACAACCTAGTAGCAGGTCCTCTGTCTGTTATACCAAACAGTAGGACATTGGTTTAAAGCAGCGGTGCGCAAACTAGGGGGCGCTCCCCCTTGGAGGGGCGCCAGATTATTTAGGGGGGGCGTGGGCCGGCAGCTGCTGTGCACGGGCGGCAGCCAAGAAGCTCAAGCTCCGTGCTGGCTGCTTCCCTGCTCTGCTCTTGCTGCGGGGGCGGGAACTTCCCTGCTCTGCTCTGTGCTTGCTGCGGGGGCGGGGACTTCCCTGCTCTGCTCTGTGCTTGCTGCTGTGCTTTCAGCTGCACACGGGGGACCAGCATGTTCAGTACTCCCCCCCCCCCCAGGTGAAAGTGTGACTGTTGTGATTGAGTGTGATTGTGTATGTGTGTGTGAGTGTGTGTTGTGTCTGTGTTGGTTGTGATTGATTGAGTGTGTGTTGTGTTTGGGTGTTGTGATTGTGTGTTGTGGGTGGGTGTTGGTTGTGATTGAGTGTGTGTTGTGTGTGTGTTGTGATTATGTGTGTTGTGATTGTGTGTGTGTGTGTTGTGATTGTGTGTGTGTGTGTTGTGATTGTGTGTGTTGTGATTGTGTGTCTGTGTGTTGTGTCTGTTGGTTGTGATTGTGTTTATTGTGTGTGTGTTGTGTGTGGGTTTGTATTGTGTGTGTGTGTTGTGTCTGTGTTGGTTGTGATTGATTGAGTGTGTGTTGTGTGGGTTTGTGATTGAGTATGTGGTGTGTGTGTTGTCTGTGTTGGTTGTGATCCAGTGTGTGTTGTGTCTGTGTGTGTGTTTGGTGTGATTGTGTGTGTTTTGTGTGTGTGTGTTGTCGGTTGTGATTGAGTGTGTGTGTGTTGTGATTGTGTGTGTTGTGTCTGTGTGTGTGTTGTGTCTGTGTTGGTTGTGATTGAGGGTGTGTTGTCTGTGTGTGTTTTGATTGAGTATGTGTGCTGTGTCTTTGTTGTGATTGTGTGTGTTGTGATTGAATGCAGCGGTGCGCAAACTGGGGGGCGCAAGATTATTTAGGGGGGGCGCATGTAGCATGCGGCAAAACCTGGTGTGCGCGGGCCAGCAGACACTGTGCGCGGGAGGGCGAAATAGCTGTGCACGGGCGGCCAAGAAGATGTACACGGGCGACCAAGATGCTGTGCGTGGCCGGCCGAACAGGATTGTGCAGGTGGCGGCCACGTGAGGGTGTGTGCGCATGCGCGGGGGCTTCGGAGGTACGGGGAGGAGCATGCCCCAGCGCTGCCCTGCAATAGCGCTGTGTTCCTGCTCCCCTCCACTGGCAACCTAGTTCGCTGTGATCCTCTGCAAGTGAAAGGGTAGGCTGCCACTATATCAATCATACTATGAATGTACAGAAATAATGTTAAAAAAAAAGTGAACTCATAACATTGAAAACGGAAAAAAAAAAATAATACTGTAGGTAGGAGTGTGGATGACACTGGGGACAGCATGCCAAAGAGCAAGGAGAATAAAAAGGCAAATGGGAGAAGGAAAAAAGGGAGGGGAAGGGGGAAAAAAAGGGGGGGGGAGGTAGCAAAGAGGTGGGTGAATGCCCCCCAGAAAGGATTGCCTTTGTGCATGTACGCTCTCCCAAGCTTGGCGCTTGGGGAGACAAACAAAATTGACTTTGAAGCGAGCTCAGCAGCAGTCAATGCACACACACGCGCACACACACAGCCACATGCGCACAAACACACACACAAAAAAAGCCTGGCTCCATCCTCCCCTCCCCCCCCCCCGCTCGTGCTTGCAAAATTATGCAGGACACCCTGTTGATGTCGCTGCTCTCAGCGACAGCGTGGACGCAGCATAATTTTGCAAGCGCGAGCTGTTGAAAAATATATAAGTATTTAGACATATTTGTTTTTACATTGTATACCGTTTAACAAAGGGGATTTTTTTCCATGTGATTTTGATTACATCAGGCAGGGGGGGCCCGAGAAATGTTATAGATGAAAAGGGGGGCTCGGCATAAAAGGTTTGCTCACCCCTGGTTTAAAGCATGTTGCTATCTCCTGAATTGGATGATGTATTTAGGCACTTTTAGCACAACTCGACACTAGGTTTCCGTCTGAAGTGTCTTTTCTATACTTCCTATGTACCAGAGAAGAACACGTGTTCAAAAAAAGGTAAATAAGTAACAGTCTTGGGGAGCGCAGGTGTACTGCACCGACACACTTTATTCGAGCAAATACCCAGTATGTACCTGGCAGATACCTGGAATGCGCCGCTCCTCACCTCTGACAAGCCCCGTTGCGTTTGCCTTCCCAGCCTGGGTTCATGCCTGGCTGACGGGCGGCTGATCTGTTAAATGATAATGATTAGGATTTAATAGGCTGCAATGCTTCGCGTGTCTACCAGATGGCATAAATTCATGAATTGTAATGCAGTCTATATATATATACTGTGCAGTATTGCAGCCAGCTGGAATAAAATGCTTCAATCCCTGCCTGGAAAATACCTCAATGCACTCGGGCAGAAAACAGTCACAAACCTCAATACACCCGGGTATACCCGAATTCGTGGGACTAGCCGAGCTCGAATAAAGTGTGTCGCCAGTGTATATGAAAAATACAAAAGAACACACATTAGTGCAATATGTTCGTGGCAGTGTTAGGCTGCGTCCATACAGCCTTCGTCCACATGGAGGCTTGCGAGTCCTTGACGTCACCGCGTGAAGTGGGTGCATGTTCTGGACATGGTAGATGCGCCATAGGGAGGCGTGTCTAGGGGCGTGTTCTGTGACATCACGGAGCTTGTTCGCCTTCATTGGGCGAAATGCTCACGTGATCTGCCATTCACGCCGAGAAATCAGTTTTAACTGATTCCTCGTGCAACGCGCGCCCCCTCCTGCTATCGCCCTCGCGGTCTATGGGCATGATCAATGCCTTAAGGCAATGTGATCACGCCGCGTGCGGACGCCTCTGTGCAGTCTTCGGCAGCATGGACGACACCTAAGGACTCAGTCTTTGAATCCAACAGGAGATGTACTCACAGGAGCAATATAGGACCTCGATGACCGGAACATGATGAATGGCAAGGATCGTCGGGGTCACAGGCAGGGTTCAGTGGCAAGCGAGTAGCAGGATCGTTAGGGTCCAGGCAGGGATCGGCAGCAGGAACAGGGTAGGGGAGTAGGGGTCTTCACCGCTCCTCTCCTCAGCGTTGCTTGCGTCTCTCGTGTTGCGAGAGTGCATGAGCCATAACTAGAGACGCCACCGAGAAGGGTCGGATGTGGAATTCATATAAAAAATAAATATTTTTATTTAGCTATTAAAATGAGGCACAAAAAAATCCTGTAATGCGTTTCACGCCAACGTGGCGCTTTATCAAGGATGCACATATCCAGACAGCCTTACTACTGAATGCCAAAAGGACGTCTCCTGAGAAGTTCCTTTTGGCATTCAAGGAATAGGGAGGCAGAACATCTGTAGCTTACACTACATAGAATGAAAGTATTTGGTGCTTGTTTCTCCCAGCCCTGATATTCACTTGGCCCAGGTCCACAAAAGGCTATTAAGCTTTGCACGCTTCCCATATGAATTGGAGTAAAAGCATGCTAAAACTTAGCACCGTTTTGTAGATCTACACCGTAGTTACTAACTAAGCTACATATTGTACTTAGATGTTGAGTAGTTGGCACTGCTTCTTTTATAAATAGTTTTATGTACTGCCTTCAAGTTTTCTGCAAAGAAAAATAAAATAACTGCGCCAACCGTGTTAAAATGGGTTCAAAGTTTCAGTCCCTCATAGAGTGTAGTCCTGCTGCCAGAGTTTCGTTCAGAGGTGATTCACCAACCTCTGTATTAGTCACTGAATGGAAAGGGGGGGGGGGGGATCCTCCGGCGCTGTGCTTCACTCAGATTTCCAGGACACATGCAATATAAAACAGACAAAGGGACCGCAATCAGGAAGGGTTAGATCACAGTAGTATGCTAGGAGTGAGATATACAGCAGGCACACTTACATTAAAACACCAGATTCCCCCTTATGTGCAGTGTATACTTCTTAGTATGACCTCAGGGAAAGGGAGAAAACAGAAAAAACATAGTATAACACTGTTTATTGAACAAAATTGATTAAAAAAGAGATTGCCAACTCACAAGCGACCATTAAAAAATGGCATAGAAAGGAGAAGTTTTCAGTCTCTGCCAGACTTCCTCCCAGGTGGTTAGGTGTCCGCGTGGAGTCTGTCCCAATCGATTAGATGGTAGTGCAGCGATGTGGATGAGAATCGGGTGGTTTGCCCAGACTTGTGCACAGCCTGGTCTCTCTCCCGTCCGTCAGCCTCCTTGCTGTTACTATCACCTCCCGCGCATGCGCTCCGGTGGTAGTGTTAGTCAAATTGGGATTACACTTCACTCCTCTGTACGGTGGCTTGCGAGGACCAAAAGACCGTCAGACGCGTTTCGCTAAAAGCTTCCTCAGTGACGTAGATACATGGGGGTCAGCAGCACTTTATATATCCTCTACTCTTTGCATTGTCCAATCTGACACTGTTTCTTGCTCTCTCTATTTGCATATGTAATTGCACTGTTTAGATCCATCTCTTACATGACTATAATACATAAATACATAAATGACAGTTTAAAACAGTAACTTACATAAATAATTATAAAAAATGTATTGATTCTTTTTACTTATTTGATATCCCTAAGGATGCAGAAATAATGTGATGGAATGCCAGGTTCCTGCATTTTGAATCCTAAATGAAGGCTGTCAGTTCCAACTCCAGATTTAACCCTTTAGGTGCTAGGCTTTGCAGGGTGAAGATCCAAAAGGATTCTCTTTGTGATATTTTTTGAATAAAGTCTCCTCCCCTCCAATCTGTCTTTACCTGTTCTATTCCGAGGAACTTCAAGCAAGCAGGGTTTTTATTATGTTTAATCCTATAGTGGTTTGACACACTATGGGATTCTAAACCATTAATAATATTTCTAATGTGCTCTCCAATTCGTGTCTTTAATGTGCGTATTGTTCTGCCTACGTACTGGAGATTGCACCCACATTGCAGTATATACACTATGCCTTTGCTATTGCAAGTGACGTGTGACTTTATTGGGTATTCAATTGATGAAACAATACTTTTAAAACTTATGCTTTTTGTATTTAGTTGTGAGTTATTTTTACATGCTTTGCAATTTAGACATTTAGAGAAACCTTTAGACAGTTTATCTAACCAACATTGGTTTTGTTTTGGGTGGAGGTAGCTTGTGACTAATTTTTGTTTTAAATTCGGCGCTCGTGAGAAGATCACATCTGGTTTTTCTCTTATGATCTCTGTTAGCCATTGATCCTGTTTAAGGATATGCAAATGTTTCTTTAAAATACCCTTAATTTTATTTGACTGTGTACTAAAAGCTGTAATAAAAGGAATAAAATTCTCTCTAAATTTGTCATCTGATTTTTTCTTTTTATATGTTAGCAGTTCTGTTCTATTTAGTCCTCCTACTTTTTTAATCGCTGTTTCTACTGTCTGTACTTTATATTCTTTCTCCAGAAATCTTTCTTTCATAGGTATGATCTGATTTTCATACTCTTCTAGTTGTGTACAGTTTCTTTTTAAGCGCCTAAATTCCCCATAGGGGACGTTTTCAAGCCAGGTCTTTTTGTGGCAGCTATCTGCTTTGATAAAGTTGTTGCAGTTGACTGATTTAAAATGGGTTCTCGTATTGATTTTATCCATTTCTATAAAAATCTCCAGATCTAAAAATTCCACTTTTGTAGGGCTGATATTATATGTAAAATTCAAATTGACATTGTTTTGATTTATTGTGTCAAAAAAACTTTGTAGGGATATTGAATCTCCTCTCCATATGATCACAATATCATCAATATAGCGACGATAGAGCACCAGGTTTGCCTCCCAGGTATGGTTGGGCCAAATTACTTGGTCTTCCCACCAACCAAGAAAAAGATTTGCATAACTGGGGGCAAACCTGGTACCCATCGCAGTCCCTCTTGTCTGCAAGTAGAATTCTTCCCCAAACCAGAAGGCATTGTGGTCAAGGATAAACCTGATCCCATCAATAATGAAATCCAACTGAGTTGGAGCTATTGTCAGATGTTTTTCCAAACAATATTTCGTAGCATTACAACCCTGCGTATGGTCTATACACGTATACAGTGATGTTATATCACAAGTTGCCAGCAGAAATTCTGGTTGCCAGACCACTTTCTCTAGCAACTGAAGTATCTGTGTTGTGTCCTTCAAGTGTGATTGGAGTTTTTTCACTGCAGGTTGTAATAGCATATCTATATATGCTGATAGGTTTTGCGTTAGTGAATTTATCCCTGATATTATAGGCCTTCCGGGGGGATTAATAAGCGACTTGTGTAGTTTCGGAAGATAATAGAAGACTGGTGTCTTTGGATTCTCTATTCTGATGAAATCATACTCTTTTTTTAAAAGGATCCCTTTTTCCAATCCATCATCTAACAGAGATATCATTTCTTTCTCAAATTTTATCTTTGGATTTGATTTAAGCTTTATGTAGGTAGTTTCATCTCCCAACAGACGTTCAGCCTCCTTTACATAGTCTGGTGCGTCTAAAATGACTACACCTCCCCCCTTATCTGCTGGTTTTATTACGATTTCTTTATTATTGGATAAATCATCTAATACTTCCCTTTCTTTCTTATTCAGATTTGGTCTGTTTTTATTCTTCTGTGTGTTTATCTTTTTCAGGTCTTCTTCAATTAATTTCTGAAAGGTTTCCAGATAAGGACCCTTGCAGAAACTTGGATAAAATGTAGACGTTTTTTTTAAACTCGTATGTAAAACACCGTGAGGTCCATGAGTTTGCGCTGACCATCTTCATACTTCTATTGCAACGCTAAGAAGGACTCAGGGTTTCCTTCTTCAAGGTCAAGCAGCAGCCAAAAATCAACAACAAGGGCCAGTATATATTTTTATACTCTTTTACACGACAACACAATTTTTTACATCTTTTAATTATTTAATATATCTTATGCGTTGAAACATCTTCTAGCCACACATTCCAGGGAGCGCCCCAGTTCAACTATCCACCTATCATAATAGGTTTCACATATATTTTAACACTCGACCATCAGTGCATTTGAAGCTTGTGTATTTTGTGAACTATTTTGAGCCTATCAACCACCATTATACCCTTTCCAGCTACTTAGTAGCTTACCCTGATAAAACTAATAATACTCAGGCTTTTAATTGCGTTACTATCACTCCTAGTAGATGAGCTTTCTTTCATTAGCCTGAGCTATGACTCACGTGCCATTCTACTTCTCATTGTACTAAGAATAGAATTGACATGGCAAGACTGTAGCCAATTTATTCTCTTTAGATGCTGAGTAAATTATCCCAACATGACATTGTGTCTGTCTAAGGATCAATTGCTGCCTACGTACTTTGGATGTTAATATACTACTCACTTCTCACCTAAGCGCTGGACCACATATTAATATGGTTAGACAGCACGGTGTATATGGTGTTATACAGTGTATACACCCATCTATCTGACATACCTTTTAAATTACCATCAAAAAGGGCAAAGGTGTCAGAAGTTTACAGGCTAACAGTCTCTTGAGTTCTATCATTACTATAATCAATGTTCTGGCTACCTGGAGTGTACTGTTTAATACTCGTTTTATCTTTATGGTTTCTAGACCAGTCGTTATAAGTGTTGTCCGTTTGTTTTGTCCACCTTTTTATAATCTGACCATACCAATAAAGTTATGTTTTATTTCGCACACACTATACACTATTCCAGTGAGTGCTGATTATATAGGGGTCTCTTTGCACCTGTCTAGGCAAGTGTTGGTTTGCGTATTTACCCCTATACCCCTGGTGCCACTTCACAGACTGAAGCAAGAGCTGTCCCCTTTCCCTTCCACTCCTCTCTTCTCCCACCACCCCTTCCATTTATATTCTTTTTGTACTATTATTTACTATGCTACTGTATTAGCCAGCTTTTGCTGTAAGATATTACTATAGTTGGTGGGTATGGTGTAGGAGGATTGATATAAGTGTTGGGACTAAGGAGGGCAGTGTGGTTTGAGTTGAAGTGCCCCAAGTTCGGTGGTTAGGCATTTTTAATCCCTTGTTTGTCAAGCAATGCTTTACTAGCCTCTCAGGTATGCAGGGGGATGGTAGTGTAGTGTTTAAATGCGACCAGTGGTATATATAAACGTCATGCCCTTAGGTATTGTAGTGCATTATATTATTGTAGGGTATTATTGCATTAATAACATCCATTCTCAATGTTTAACCAGGTGCAATATTAACCCAACTCTAACAGAGTTAGCCTTAAAATCATGACTTGACTCTGGGTATTGGGGAGAATCAATTTGCAAACTCCATTGTTTCCACCATCCATTACTGTATATATATATATATATTTTTTTTAAATATTCCAGGACATTTTACCATATTGATAATAACATTTTAAATGTCTAAACGTACAGGGACTTGACAAATACTTGGTGGCCATTGTCACGTGAGACCAGTACTTTTAACACCTTTTACCTTCCAGGATCAATTCACTAGGCAGGACAAGATAGTGGAATAAAATTAGGTTTATTCTGATAAAATCAGCAGACATACAATTAAAAACCAAATACAGGTAATACACACTTAACTGGTTGTATGGGGGGAGTCTATAGCCTCACTAGGTGCAGGATGCCTGTTTCAGGAAGACATACCCTGTCCGCTCCATGTCCGGGAACACCACAGTACTAGCTCCAGGAGAGATACCTCGCTTTCCCCACTGGCCAGGTCTTCGTTGGTCATTAGAACTAGGCAGCGACTGTAGAACTTGTCCTCAGCTAGGCTAGGCTTCTCCAGTAACTCCGTGCCGAGAGCTTTGTTATTCCGAGCAAAGCACTTTTGAAAAGCCTGCCAGCGCTTCAGCGGATCATGTCCCAATATTGTCTGGTTCTCTGATTGGGCAGTCCCCTTACATAGACCTCGGTGTCCTATGTTTAATATGGAAGAGGGACTGGCGACCAATCAGAGAATGGATCGTTGCTGCAACAGCCGATCACAAGCTGGAGGCTCGTCTTGCTGCACGAGTCAGACGAGGGGGTGTGTCGAGGGGCTCAGGAAATCGGCAAGCGGAAAATTCAAACTGCCCAATGGGAACCGTGCCTACAAGCAACGGCTTGCCCTTGCCAGCCCCATACCTCCCGCTGGGTAGGCTCCACTAAGTCTGGGAGAACAAAGAGTCTCCCCCGCGGAGATTTTTTGTCTCTGAACCGAGTACTCCGCCCTTCCCCGTTCACCAAAATGCCTGACACCTATCAACTTCCATCCTCCCCTTTAATCCATCATCTCTATGCAGACATCCTGGTTTATCGAATTACCAGGACTGTCTTCATAGAGATGAATACACATTTTAAACACATATTTCTTCCTCTAACCTGGTCTCGGGGATTTGGGTGATACACTTAGCTTGGCGGGCGGGGAACACATTTAATTTCATTTCATAGGGAAAAATACAACGGTAATATCATGCACACGCATACTCGCAGACCAGACGCGATCTGCGGGTAAAATGATGGGACAACGGCGCCTTTGTCCCACAACCTTTTATACATGTTTTAATCCCTTTTCCCCCCAAATACCTGCTATTAAAGTCCTGCTCCCAAAGTCCTAGGTTTATAGAAGCACAAAATTACCAGGATTCAATTAATCAAACACCAAATAATAACCACAATTAACAATTAAAAAACCAAAACAAAACCATCAATAAATAAAAGAAAGCTCCAAATAAACACCATAATTCAAATTAAAAATAGCAAAAATAATCCACTATTAAAAAGCAAACACCAACCCCCCCTGAAATAATCATTTGAAAACACCAACAAAAATGCCAGCATTCAAAATCAAAACCCAAAATTAATAGCATAAAAAAGAAAAAGAAAAGTACCAAAATACATTTAAAATACAAAAAAGCAAGCATTTGCCAAAAATACCATTGCTTGTCACTGTATGTATGAATGTATAGCTCTAAAGAGTCATACATAAATACATTTGCAATCAATGGGCATTACAAAAAATTAAATAACAATAAAAATCCAATGCAAAAATCTGTAAAAGAAAAATAACATACATTCAATGTTTTTTCTTAAATTTAGATGTCTTCACCCTCCGATTCCAGGTGTCTCAGGAAGATCTAGAACCAATCTATGATCCCAAACAGCAACAGGCCACAGGTAAAGTCCTTTTCTTCTTTATCTTCATCTGTTAATTGTAATCCAATGTGGGGTCGTCTACTTCTTCATCTTCATCTTTATCTTCTTCATCTTCTTCATCCATCTTCACCTGTAATGGCATTGTATTCCAATTGGATACAGCTTATTGACGTCAAATGAGGCTGCACAGACTTTTATATGGCCTGTGACATCACATTTGAGTGGCAAATGGTTCACATGCCATCTGATTGGCTGTGAAAACCATGTGCCTTTTTTTGGGGGGGGGGTGACGTCATGTAAAGTGAGTGAAGCCAGCCAATCAGAAAGGCTGTGTTTCCTTTCCCTTTAACATGATGTCACCAAACCCACATAGCCACAGTCACAAGTTTTTTTAGCCAATAATTGGAAGATGTATATCCCCAATATGATTGGTTGTAGTAGACCATGTGACTCCCTTTGGATAACATCACATCCTTTCCCAAAATTGACTCTGTCACATGGTCTACTACAACCAATCAGATTGGGGATATACATCTCACAATCTGATTGGCTGAAGTAACATGTGATGGCAGCCATGTTGGTTTTTGTGACGTCATGTTAAAGGGAAAGGTCTGATGATTGGCAGGCTTCACTCACTTTACATGACGTCACCCCCCCAAAAAGGCACATTGTTTTCACAGCCAATCAGATGGCGTGTGAACCATTTGCCACTCAAATGTGAAATCACAAGCTATATAAAAGCCTGTGTAGTCTCATTTGATGTCAAGAAGCTGAGGAGGGGGGACCTCCTCCCCAATAGGAATACGAAGAAGAAGATGAAGATGAAGAAGAAGAAGACGACGACTTTGGACTTTACTTGTGGCCCGTTGCTTTTTGGGATCGTGGGTTGGTTCGAGAGCTTCCTTAGACCCCTTAGATCAGAGGACGAAGACATCTAAAGGTAAGAAAAAACATTGAATGTATGTTATTTTTCTTTTACAGGTTTTTGCATTGGTTTGTATTGTTATTTAATTTTTTGGAATGCCCATTGATTGCAAATTACCCTTTAGGGCTATACATACATACAGTGACAAGCAATGTTTTTTTTGGTAAATGCTTGCGTTTATATATTTTAAATGTATTTTGGTACTTTGTTTTTTCTTTTTTATGCTATTTATTTTGTGTTTTGATCTTGTATGCTGGCATTTTTGTTGGTGTTTTCAATTGATTATTTCAGGGGGGGTGTTGATGTTTGCTTTTTAATAGTGGATTATGTTTGCTATTTTTAATTTGAATGATGGTGTTTATTTGGAGCTTTCTTTTATTTATTGATGGTTTTGGTGTTTGAATTGTTAATTGTGATGTTTATTTGGTATTCGATTAATTGATTGCTGGTCATTTTGTTGTGTTTACTTGTGTATTGTTGTTTATTTGGTGATTGGATTGCATTATATATTGTTGGCGGTTGTTTATTTTGAAGGTGGACCATTGACTGCCATAGTGTTAAAGCATACTCATATTACATGGGTATGATGTACCTACTGTGCCAATCAATTGATTTATTGGCATTTGTAATGTGTTTAGTTTGCTATGTAATGTGTTTTATTTTGGCCTGTTTTTTGTTTGCTTCACCATTTATAGCTATAGTGGTAAATCATGCCCATATTATATGAGCATTATGTACCCACTGTACCAATGAATGGATGGAGGGTGGTGGTAGTTGCCTGGGGAGGGTGGTTAGGCCTCCTGGGTGGGTAGTGGGGGATGGTGGGTTAACACCTTAATTACTATAGTGGTAATTAACCACAAAGGTGATTAAGGGTTTAGGGGCCATTAGATTGTATTTTGTATTGCATGTTTATGGCAACGGAGGACATGGATGGTGATGAGGATGATGACGGCCTTCATCGTGGCAGCCTGGCAGGGGTGAGTGCAAGTTTTATTTACTTTATTTTTGCTTATTAATGTTTTATTTTAAATGGGCAAATGCACTATTATCCATATTTGGATAATAGTAATTTTGCCCATTACTGGATCTGTTATGGGGGAGTGAGGTGTATGTATTTAAAAGTATTGGTTAATTTATGTTTTGGGCACAGGATTTGTACCGCAGACCAGCAGAGACCACAGAGGACCATCAGGCACTCGTGGGGACCACCCGGGGACCACCGGACACCCACGGGGACTACCCGAGGGCCCTCGCTGGCCTATAGTAACATTCCTGTGCTTAACAAAAACATTTTATGTATGTTAGGGGCTATTGGGTTTGTTGAGGACACAGGGGGTGGTGACTAGTACATATTGCAATGTTTATTGGGGGCAATTGCCCGCAATAAAGCTGCTATTGTGCCTTAACCCCTTAATTGCCTTAGTGCATAGTTGCTAAGGTAATGAAGTGGCTTTAATGTCATTTTTTTAAATAGTGTACAGGAGCAGGGGGTCTCCTGAGCTGAACTGCTTTAATTTCTGCCTCAGGGACCCCTACTTCCCGAGTTACAGGCCCCGGTATAGAGCATCGGCTGCCAGTCTCGCCACCATGTTTAAATCATCTGCGTCACGTTACCCGGGACATTTAAATAATGAAGGAGATACCGGAACCCCATATCTGATCTCGGGAAGCCGGGGGTCCCCGAGGCTTAAATCAATGCAGTTCATCTCAGGAGACCTCCTGCTCCCGCACACTATTAATAAAAATTTCATTAATGCAGGTTCATTACTATGATAGCTATAGTGTTATGTGTGTTTTGATTCGAGTTTACATGAGCAGGGGGTCTCATGAGCTGAACCCCTACTTCATGATATACAGGGTGTCCGTATCCCCCTGCAGGATTGAAATCCCCCGGTCACGTGACGCAGGAGATATAAAAGCAACCCATAACAGGGCCTGTATTTCATGAAGTAGGGGTTCCCCGAGGCTGAAACCAATGCGGTTCAGCTCAGGAGACCCTCTGCACATGTACACTATTATTAAAATCAATGTTTGTATGATCGCCTGTTAGAGCCGCGTATGGATACGCAGAGTTTCCATGCAGATTTTACAGGCTGCATTTTTTTCTATCAACTATCACAATAGCAAGGAAGAATAAAACAGGTTGCACAATAGTGCTTTTTTAAAAATTGGTCTTAAAAAAATGCCCTTTACTTCTTTGTGAATCCTGGGTTTGGCTTAATTTCTTAGAGCACGATTTACAACATCTGATTCGGACGTAACAGCAATGATTTTATCACTGCTTTGTGAATCGCTCCCTAAGTCTCTTATTTAAAAAAAATCTTCTTCGCCCCAGATCTACAGAACTCCATTATTTACCTGACAGGTCACCTGACAATTCACTAACTGAAGTTAACCCATCGTTAATTGCTAATGGGGATCCTCAAAGCTCCCCAAATTTGCATTAAATCATATCTTATTCCTAGTAAGACAGCCTGGCATTATCTTTAACTCTGTTAGCATTAATGGTATGCAAAAGAGGTGTGGAAATCCTCAAAGCATATCCACACTAGGCTGTTAAAAAAACAGCATTAAATCCCACATCAACTTTAAGTTATAGCTATACCTGCCGTTAGGGGCTTCCAGCATCTAATCCTTGGTAGAAAATGTTGAGGCCTTTTCCAGGGTGCTAAAGTAGGCCACTTTTGCTCCTATAAAGAAAAATAAAATAACTGCGCCAACCGTGTAAAAATGGGTTCAAAGTTTCAGTCCCTCATAGAGTGTAGTCCTGCTGCCAGAGTTTCGTTCAGAGGTGATTCACCAACCTCTGTATTAGTCACTGAATGGAGAGGGGGGGGGGATCCTCCGGCGCTGTGCTTCACTCAGATTTCCAGGACACATGCAATATAAAACAGACAAGGGACCGCAATCAGGAAGGGTTAGATCACAGTAGTATGCTAGGAGTGAGATATACAGCAGGCACACTTACATTGAAACACCAGATTCCCCCTTATGTGCAGTGTATACTTCTTAGTATGACCTTAGGGAAAGGGAGAAAACAGAGAAAACATAGTATAACACTGTTTATTGAACAAAATTGATTAAAAAAGAGATTGCCAACTCACAAGCGACCATTAAAAAATGGCATAGAAAGGAGAAGTTTTCAGTCTCTGCCAGACTTCCTCCCAGGTGGTTAGGTGTCCGCGTGGAGTCTGTCCCAATCGATAAGATGGTAGTGCAGGGATGTGGATGAGAATCGGGTGGTTTGCCCAGACTTGTGCACAGCCTGGTCTCTCTCCCGTCAGTCAGCCTCCTTGCTGTTGCTTCCACTTCCCACGCATGCACTCCGGTGGTAGTGTTTGTCAAAATGGGATTCTGCTTCACTCCTCTGTACGGTGGCTTGCGAGGACCAAAAGACCGTCAGACGCGTTTCGCTAAAAGCTTCCTCAGTGACGTAGATACATGGGGGTCAGCAGCACTTTATATATCCTCTAGTCTTTGCATTGTCCAATCTGACACTGTTTGTTGCTCTCTCTATTTGCATATGTAATTGCACTGTTTAGATCCATCTCTTACATAACTATAATACATAAATACATAATTAACAGTTTAAAACAATAACTTACATAAATAATTATAAAAATGTATTGATTCTTTGTACTTATTTGATATCTCTAAGGATGCAGAAATAATGTAATCAAATGCCAGGTTCCTGCATTTGGATCCTAAATGAAGGCTGTCAGTTCCATCTCCAGATTTAACCCTTTAGGTGCTAGGGTTTGCAGGGAGAAGATCCAAAAGGATTCTCTTTGTGATATTTTTTGAATAAAGTCTCCTCCCCTCCAATCTGTCTTTACCTGTTCTATTCCGAGGAACTTCAAGCAAGCAGGGTTTTTATTATGTTTAATCCTATAGTGGTTTGACACACTATGGGATTCTAAACCATTGATAATATTTCTAATGTGCTCTCCAATTCGTGTCTTTAATTTGCGTATGGTTCTGCCCACGTACTGGAGATTGCACCCACATTGCAGTACATACACTATGCCTTTGCTATTGCAAGTGATGTGTGACTTTATTGGGTATTCAATTGATGAAACAATACTTTTAAAACTTATGCTTTTTGTATTTAGTTGTGAGTTATTTTTACATGCTTTGCAATTTAGACATTTAGAGAAACCTTTAGACAGTTTATCTAACCAACATTGGTTTTGTTTTGGGTGGAGGTAGCTTGTGACTAATTTTTGTTTTAAATTCGGCGCTCGTGAGAAGATCACATCTGGTTTTTCTCCTATGATCTCTGTTAGCCATTGGTCCTGTTTAAGGATATGCCAATGTTTCTTTAAAATACCCTTAATTTTATTTGACTGTGTACTAAAAGCTGTAATAAAAGGAATAAAATTCTCTCTAAATTTGTCATCTGATTTTTTCTTTTTATATGTTAGCAGTTCTGTTCTATTTAGTCCTCCTACTTTTTTAATCGCTGTTTCTACTGTCTGTAGTTTATATTCTTTCTCCAGAAATCTTTCTTTCATCGGTATGATCTGATTTTCATACTCTTCTGGTTTTGTACAGTTTCTTTTTAAGCGCCTAAATTCCCCATAGGGGACGTTTTTAAGCCAGGTCTTTTTGTGGCAGCTATCTGCTTTGATGTAGTTGTTGCAGTTGACTGATTTAAAATGTGTTCTCGTATTGATTTTATCCATTTCTATAAAAATCTCCAAATCTAAAAATTCCACTTTTGTAGGGCTGATATTATATGTAAAGTTCAAATTGACAGTGTTTTGATTTATTGTGTCAAAAAAACTTTGTAGGGATGTTGAATCTCCTCTCCATATGATCACAATATCGTCAATATAGCGACGATAGAGCACCAGGTTTGCCTCCCAGGTATGGTTGGGCCAAATTACTTGGTCTTCCCACCAACCAAGAAAGAGATTTGCATAACTGGGGGCAAACCTGGTACCCATCGCAGTCCCTCTTGTCTGCAAGTAGAATTCTTCCCCAAACCAGAAGGCATTGTGGTCAAGGATAAACCTGATCCCATCAATAATGAAATCCAACTGAGTTGGAGCTATTGTCAGATGTTTTTCCAAACAATATTTCGTAGCATTACAACTCTGCGTATGGTCTATACACGTATACAGTGATGTTATATCACATGTTGCCAGCAGAAATTCTGGTTGCCAGACCACTTTCTCTAGCAACTGGAGTATCTGTGTTGTGTCCTTCAAGTGTGATTGGAGTTTTTTCACTGCAGGTTGTAATAGCATATCTATATATGCTGATAGGTTTTGCGTTAGTGAATTTATCCCCGATATTATAGGCCTTCCGGGGGGATTAATAAGCGACTTGTGTAGTTTCGGAAGATAATAGAAGACTGGTGTCTTTGGATTCTCTATTCTGATGAAGTCATACTCTTTTTTTAAAAGGATCTCTTTTTCCAATCCATCATCTAACAGAGATATAATTTCTTTCTCAAATTTTATCTTTGGATTTGATTTAAGCTTTATATAGGTAGTTTCATCTCCCAACAGACGTTCAGCCTCCTTTACATAGTCTGGTGTGTCTAAAATGACTACACCTCCCCCCTTATCTGCTGGTTTTATTACGATTTCTTTATTATTGGATAAATCATCTAATACTTCCCTTTCTTTCTTATTCAGATTTGGTCTGTTTTTATTCTTCTGTGTGTTTATCTTTTTCAGATCTTCTTCAATTAATTTCTGAAAGGTTTCCAGATAAGGACCCTTGCAGAAACTTGGATAAAATTTGGACGTTTTTTTTAAACTCGTATGTAAAAATGGGTCATCGTTGTGTTCAATATTTGTAATTTCTGTTTCTCTCTGTTGATTTGTTTTGGCATAGTATCTCTTCAATGTTAAACGCCTCACATATTTCTGCGCATCAATGAACATTTGGAATGATGATGTCCTATTTGATGGGGCAAAGTTCAGGCCTCTACTTAAAACTGCCTCTTCTTCCTCTTTAAGTTTGTGTTTGCTTAAATTGAAGATTCCTATTTTATTATCTTTCTTCTTTACCTTCTCTGATCCCTTCTTCCCCCCTCTGCACCCTCTCTTCTTTCCCCGTTTCTCATTCCTCTTGAGGTTATAGCTGATGTTGCCCTCCACATTCTGGGGTAGTATCCCTCCTGATCACTGTTCCTCTCCCATCCCCTCCTCTGTTCTAAAAAAGGAGGAAACAACTAAAGAAAATAAAAGGATGAAATTTAGAAGGGACAAAATTGATTATAAAGAAAACAAATACAGAGATTACAAAACAAAAGTTTAAAAAAAAACGTCCAAATTTTATCCAAGTTTCTGCAAGGGTCCTTATCTGGAAACCTAGAGGATATATAAAGTGCTGCTGACCCCCATGTATCTACGTCACTGAGGAAGCTTTTAGCGAAACGCGTCTGACGGTCTTTTGGTCCTCGCAAGCCACCGTACAGAGGAGTGAAGCAGAATCCCATTTTGACAAACACTACCACCGGAGCGCATACGCATGCGCGGGAAGTGGAAGCAACAGCAAGGAGCCTGACTGACGGGAGAGAGGCCAGGCTGTGCACAAGTCTGGGCAAACCACCAGATTCTCATCCACATCCCTGCACTACCATCTTATCGATTGGGACAGACTCCACGCGGACACCTAACCACCTGGGAGGAAGTCTGGCAGAGACTGAAAACTTCTCCTTTCTATGCCATTTTTTAATGGTCGCTTGTGAGTTGGCAATCTCTTTTTTAATCAATTTTGTTCAATAAACAGTGTTATACTATGTTTTCTCTGTTTTCTCCCTTTCCCTGAGGTCATACTAAGAAGTATACACTGCACATAAGGGGGAATCTGGTGTTTCAATGTAAGTGTGCCTGCTGTATATCTCACTCCTAGCATACTACTGTGATCTAACCCTTCCTGATTGCGGTCCCTTGTCTGTTTTATATTGCATGTGTCCTGGAAATCTGAGTGAAGCACAGCGCTGGAGGATCCCCCCCCCCCCTCTCCACTTTTGCTCCTATGTTGCCTTAGTAATATAAAAAGCCAAAGTGAATACCGTGGACAAGACCAAAAAATTCAGTCAAGACCAATGTATTAACCATTTCAAAGCCATAGTGGCCATGAAATCATGCAGTTGCCTTCATGGTCACAAAGATAGCCAATGGGTTAATGCAAACACACCAACTACCTTGATACCCATTGGAAGGCATATCAACCAGTATGATGTACAAGGGGTTAACCTACTCCTTTAACTGCTCTGGGTAGCCAAACCCCCCCCCCACCTACCCCTATAACCCATGCCCCCATCATAAGCTCTCCTTTACATTACGTGCCAAGGTGGCTAATAGGGCTAATGGTCAATTTAAACAAAAGAAACTATAACACAATAGACAATCACATTTAAAAAAATACTATTACGTATTATGTATGTATGTATGTATATATTAATATATATATATATATATATATATATATATAAACACAGAAAAAACAGGCGCACTCATAGCGTAAAAAGGTATAACAATATTTATGGAGTAAAGGATTTAAAATGCACACTCACAAACATAGCTTAATAAAGAGCAATTTTGAGTATAACTCAGCCAGCCCGACACAGGAACCCGGTACCAGATGACTTCAGTGTC
>WSYH01010008.1:0-24330 GCA_036426205.1 Ascaphus truei | reverse complement strand
TCTAATAATACCACTAATAACAATACTAATACTTCTAATAATACCACCAATAACAATACTAATACTTCTAAAAATACCACTAATAACAATACTAATACTTCTAATAATACCACCAATAACAATACTACTACTAATAATTCTAATAATACCACTAATAACAATACTAATACTTCTAATAATACCACCAATAACAATACTAATACTTCTAATAATACCACTAATAACAATACTAATACTAATTCTTCTAATAATACCACTGTTGCAGGGTACATACAACTACACACGCGGGTTTCTTGACAAGGCTTATTTATTTAGCCTTAAAAGATATACAGCAGACAAAACAAAAATAGCTTTTCATCAGCAACAAAAGAAAAATGGCTTTTCTTCAGCAGACAAACAAAAACAGTTTCTCTTTAGCAGACAGTGTATAAATCAGGCAGTTACCCTTTTCTATGCAGGAGACAGACAGTTCATAATTCATCTACTTTTTTAACAGACCTTATAGCAGTAATCTTTTCAGTAGCTTACTCCTCTCTCCTCAACAGCCAGCTCCATGTGTCTACGGCCTGGGTTTTAACACACCTTGATTAGGCAGCTGGGATCCAACTAATTGTCCTGAGGTTCTCAGCTGAAGTTAACCTAGTCAGTGCTGCACTGCAGACTAGACATAGGTTTTCCAGGCATATAACTGGTGGCTTTTATTTACCCTGTCACATTTCTCCCCTGTTAGTGTGTGGCTGGGGCTACGCACGGCTGAAGCCCGACCATCCACCCCTTCTCTAGAAAGAAGTCAGCATTTGCGTTCTCTTTTCCCGGCCTATGCTGAATCTCAAATGAGAAGGGTTGGAGGGCCATATACCACCTAGTCAATCTAGCATTGGAATCCTTCATGCTATTTAACCACTTCAGTGGAGCATGATCCGTCACCAAAGTAAAATAGACTCCTGCCAGGTAATGCCTCAAAGCCTCGATTGCCCACTTTACTGCGAGGCACTCTTTCTCAATCACTGAGTAGTTTTTTTCCCTTGGGAACAATTTCCTACTCAGGAAAAGGATAGGATGTTCAACTCCCTCAAACTGTTGTGACAACACCGCCCCTAGCCCTATCTCTGATGCATCTGTTTGCACTATAAAAGGGCTGTTGAAGTCTGGGCTTCCAAGGATGGGAACCTCTGATAGACACCTTTTAATGTCCTCAAAGGGTTTCTGACAATCCCTTGACCACACCACTTGTGTAGGGGCACACTTTTTTGTGAGGCCCGTTAAAGGGGCTGCCACTTCCGAATAGTTGGGGATGAACCGCCGGTAGTACCCTCTAAACCCAGCAGAGAGCGTACCTGTGTTTTTGTTTGGGGGGTCAGAACTTCTTTCAGGGCCACTACCTTGTCGGCTAGTGGCCTTACATTTCCACCTCCCACTGCATACCCTAAGTATTTGGTTTCCGCCTTACCCAGGGCACATTTCTTATTCCTATTTATTTGGCAATTTACAAATGGACTACATTTTAAAGGACAATCTTCTGGTGCTTTGCACCTTTCTGGACATTATCCTCTGTTTCTCTACCCGTAAGTGTAATTATTAAGTTTATTCTGCAGTTGTCGTGTGTTTGCCTATCAAGAGAATAAATCTCAGTTTATTTTGCTCAACCTGTTCTGCTCAATCAGGATCCACGAAATATAAATGTGTTATTAAGCGCGTCTCCCGTCACACACCCTATATAGGATATCCTTTGATAGCTCAAAATGGGGGAATACTATCACCCCCTGTGCATCTAAAATCTGTTCATCAATTTTCACCACCTTGTCATACTGTCTAGCAAGGACTGGGTCTTCCCTTTGCTTCTGGCGAAAGTCAGGCAGGTACAGGTCTGGTAAATCTCCAGGGCCCATATCCCCATCCTTTTGGCCATCTCCAGCCATCACTTGTGACCTCTGACTACTAGAATGGTCACCTTGAAACCCAGATTTCTGCAACCAGTCCTGTTTGTCCAAGCGTCTTTGCGTCTTTACATCGCCGTGTATACATTCTATGCTCCATGGGGAATCAAAAGAACACACGATAGGCGGTAACAGTTCCCGGAGGACCAGAGTTTTCCCCGAGCCCGAATCTACAAGGGCCTGGACGTTTTTTCCCCCAATCAGGGCTGGAAGTAGCCAGGGCTTGTAATTTTCCCCAGTAAAGGCCGAGGCGACGGTCCTGCAGAATGAACAATCCATCTGTGGACAGTCCACGTACCGGTGGCCTTGTTCTCTGCAGGCGGAACATGGAGAGGGTTCCCTCGCAGGAGGGGGCTGTGGATAGCGCTCCGCTGGACCGGTTACTGGAGACCAGGCATCTGGTGGGTCCTGTGGGCGACGTCCTCGGAAGTTCCTCTCATTTTGCGACGAGCCGACATCCGCAAGGAGATGAGGGTCTCGGCGGGGACCAGCATTTGGACTCCGTCCTTGCTGGAACGACTGCTCCTTCCGTTGGACTTGGCGGTTGCGTATGGACGGGCCGTAGGTTCCCCATTGATCCGACCTCCCTCTTTGGGCATCCGCAAGTGCCGGTGGAGTCGGTATTTGGTTTCCGCCTTACCCAGGGCACATTTCTTAGGGTTGGCTGTGAGCCCTGCCTCTCTTAGAGATTTGAGGACCGCTTTCAGCCTATTTAGATGGGCCCGCCAGTGTTTACTATAAATGACAATGTCATCTAGGTAGGCTGCGGTATAATTCCTATGGGGCCTCAGTACCTTATCCATGAGTCTCTGAAATGTGGCTGGGGCTCCATGCAGTCCAAATGGCATTGTCACAAACTGGTATAAACCCATGGGAGTGGCAAAGGCTGTTTTGCATTTGGACTTTTCCTCTAAGGGTATTCGCCAGTATCCTTTTGTCAAGTCCAATGTGGATATATATTCTGCGTTACCAAGGACGTCAATTAATTTGTCCACCCTTGGCATCGGATATGCGTCAAACTTGGATACCGCATTGACCGTTCGGAGGTCCACACAAAATCTTACCTTCCCATCGGGTTTAGGGACCATAATTAGTGGACTACACCACTCACTGCATGATTCCTCAATCACTCCTAAGTGTAACATTTCTTGTACCTCCTTCTCTACCAGAGCCCTACGACTTTCAGGCAACCCATAAGGACGGGAACGTACTTTTACCCCAGGTGCTGTCTCGATTGCATGGGAAATTAAGTTAGTTTGTCCTGGTAAGTCAGAAAAAACATCATGGAATTGTGTAATTATTGCTAACAAGTCCCCTTTTTGTTCAGAGGACAACTGTTTACCCATTGGGATTTTATCATCACTCATGATGTTCTCCCATGGAGGCTGAGGACCCAAGTCTGTTTCCTCCTCCACCGGGTGGATGAATAGAGACCGCTGCATCTTCCAGGGTTTCAGCAAGTTCACATGGTAAATTTGTTTACCCTTCCTGGACCCTGGTTGAGCAATCTCGTAATCCACATCACCCGTACGGCGGAGTACTTCGAATGGGCCATGCCATTTGGCCAGGAGTTTACTCTCACAACTGGGTAATAATAACATCACCTGGTCTCCTGGGTGAAACACTCTCATGCGAGCATTCTGATTGTAATGTCTCTCCTGACTGTCCTGGGCTGATCTAAGATTCTCCCTGGCAAAATGGCCGACCACATCTAGGCGCTTCCTAAGGTCTAGTACATATTGCAGGGTATTCTTAGAAGGGGACTGCTGTTCCTCCCAGGACTCCTTTAGGAGGTCTAGGATACCCCGCGGTTGGCGGCCATAGAGCAATTCGAATGGAGAGAATCCCGTGGAGGCCTGGGGGACTTCACGCACTGCAAACAGCAGAAAAGGGAGAAGTTCATCCCAGGCTTATTAAAAAACTGCAGCCCAAAGGAAATGCACTTACAGGATTAAAAAAAGCAACCATACGTGGGTGAGAAATCTCTATGTGTAGTGATCTGCGAGGGTGAGGGGGGTCCCAGTTAGGCAGGGTACATCTGCACAGCTTGTAGCCACCACCAGCTCCTGTCACAAGTTGGCGCCAAAAAACTGAGTCAATTAGTGCCTCCACGTCCTCTGCTCTTGCATGGAATAGTTGCCAGCACTTGAAAATGCAGCTAGCTGGATCGTGATAAAAACGGGAGAAAGACCAAGCGCAAAAATACTGTGAGCTAAAAAGGATACGTTATAGTTCAAATGTATAAGGATTCCCTTGATGGGTGTCGCCCCCTGTGGCGAAAATGGGGGTAATCAGCGCATTAATAAAGGCAGTGGGCTCGGCTGGTTACCCCTATTTCATATTGGGGATGAAGGGGTTAATTTTATATGCTGTTCCCCTTTTAAGACTGCTAATTTAGGAACAAATGTTATGCATACATGAAAGACCCCCCACCAGTTGGGAGATGCCGATGCGTCTAGTAGATGAAAGAATCCAGATTCTTAAAGTGTCACTTAATCAGGATGTTTCTGCTACTCATCCTGGATATTTCACACCTTGGGACCAAACTCCAGACATTGCGTCCCCAGAAATGAGTGGCCCCTTTTTACTTAACAGTGCTATCAAGCTGCTTACTGAGCATGCTCAGAGTTACCTGAGCTGGCTGTAGGATTTGCCCATGTGACATGGCAGGTTCTGATAGGAGGAAGAAAATTCCTTGCCAATGGGATGAGGCTAATGTAACACTTCACAGGCCCTTGTCCTTAAAAAGGCCTGTAACCCTCATTCCTGTGTTGTTCCTGCTGTTATTCCTGTTGTTGCTGTTGCTGTTACCTGATTTCTTCAAGCGGATAAGACCTGAGTACAGCGGCTACGATTCCAGAACGCAAGGGGTTAAAAACATCGCAACAAGGAAACTTGCCCTGCTTCAGGATTTCGTTAGCCCTGGGTATCCAGCAAATCCCAGAGAACCAGAAAAGACTTTGCACATGCACAGAAGGATTAGACTGGCTATTTATTTGGCAACTTGCAAATGGACTACATTTTAAAGGACAATCTTCTGGTGCTTTGCATCTGTCTGGACATTATCCTCTGTTTCTCTACCCGTGAGTGTAATTATTAAGTTTATTCTGGCAAGTTCTGGACTGGCAGACCCCTGGAATTGGGTCAGCAGCTTGGCCATTCGCTCCTCCTGTGCTGCCTGCTGCTGGGCTATGAGCTGGGTTTGCTGCTGCAAAAGTCTTTCATCTCTCTCTGCTTGCAGCTGAGCCTGCTCCTGCATTAACTGTCCCTGCTGTTTGGTCTGCTCGCACAAAAACTCTTAAAAAAATTCTTCCATTTTTTTCATTCTTGTGTGTGTATGTATGGCCCTTTAACTGCAGGGGCCTTTCAAAATCCCAATTCTGACACCATATGTTGCAGGGTACATGCAACTACACACGCGGGTTTCTTGACAAGGCTTATTTATTTAGCCTTAAAAGATATACAGCACACAAAACAAAAATAGCTTTTCATCAGCAACAAAAGAAAAATGGCTTTTCTTCAGCAGACAAAACAAAACAGTTTCTCTTTAGTAGACAGTGTATAAATCAGGCAGTTACCCTTTTCTATGTAGGAGACAGACAGTTCATAATTCATCTACTTTGTTTAACAGACCTTATAGCAGTAATCTCTTCAGTATCTTACTCCTCTCTCCTCAACAGCCAGCTCCATGTGTCTACAGCCTGGGTTTTAACACACATTGATTAGGCAGCTGGGATCCAACTAATTGTCCTGAAGTTCCCAGCTGAAGTTAACCTAGTCAGTGCTGCACTGCAGGCTAGACATAGGTTTTCCAGGCATACAACTGGTGGCTTTTATTTACCCTGTCACAGCCACTAATAACAATACGTATACCTCTAATAATACCACTAATAACAATACTAATACTTCTAATAATACCACTAGTACTTCTAATAGCATCCCTAATAACAATACTAGTAATAATAGTAACACTTCTAATAATACCACTAATAACAATACTAATACTTCTAATAATAGGAGATATTGAGGTTAAGACCCCAAGAATAACTAGTGCTGCAGAGCATATACCCATTGGTACAAAAAAGTTATATTGTAATAGTTCACTGCAAACCGGAACACATAATGTCCTTGATGCATGCTTGGAGCAGGTAAACCGGTAACAGACCAACAATACCTTCCAGAGAGAGTAAGACCCGTTTATAACAAAAAAAAACACCTAGCACACCTCCAAGAGAGGTTATACCGCGTCGTATTACAGACACTCAACGTCCAGAGAG
The DNA here is from genome assembly GCA_036426205.1 of Ascaphus truei. Classification (NCBI taxonomy): domain Eukaryota; kingdom Metazoa; phylum Chordata; class Amphibia; order Anura; family Ascaphidae; genus Ascaphus; species Ascaphus truei. Next base: position 18,116 of record WSYH01010008.1, on the reverse strand, counting down.
GTACCCACCGGTATACCATACATGTCCATAGAGCGGTTACCCGGATATACTCAATAATGGTCAGAATAGGTATATACCGGTATAACACATAACGACCCCCTCAATATCGGATACCATCCCGGATAATAATCACAGACTAAACGCCCAGAGAATGGCTAATTACAGACCGGTGTACTCCACATACCACGCCAAGAAGAGGTAATACCGGATCATACACACTTACACATACACACCAGAGAGGTAATACCTAGGTTGATATCCAAACACCTACATACCCAGAGAGGTAAATACCGGTATACACATAACACAACCCCACCCAGAGATGTTAATAACCCGGTAAACACATACACGCCCAGAGATAGATATACGAATACACATCCAACCTCGCCCGGAGAGTAATCACCGGATAATACATAGCAATTCCAGCACGAGGTAAACCGGTATAACACATTACTACGCCCCTAACAGACGGTAATGCCCCTAGGTATCAAACAATACAACCTCCCACGTCAGAGGCTTACGAAACCGGTAATACAAACACAACCATATCCAGAGAGGTAACTTAACGTATAATAAAACACCTACAACACGCCCAAGAGAACGTACTAACCGGTATACAAAACACAGTACAACAACCCAGAGAGAGTAATACCGCTATAACACACATCCATGTCCACTATAAAGATGTTATCCCAGGCTATTATACTACATGTTCAGAGACGGTATACACCGTAATATCCATACATGTCCATAGAGTAGAATACCTGAGTAATACCACAATACATGTCCAAGAAGTAATAAAGACCATGTATCACTTCACACATACCCGCCACAGATGGAGCGGTAATATCCCAGGTAATACCTACACGCCCATGACTGGGGAATACAGGATATCCACATAACATCCCAAAGAGGTAATACCGTATAAACCACATACATGTCCCAATTAAGAGGTAAACGGTATACACCATACACACCCAGATAAGGTAATACCGGTATATACATCACGTCCAGAAGAGTTAATACCATTTAACACATAACATGTCCAGAAAGGGTAATACCGGTAATACCCAATACTCCCAATAAGTAAGACCGTTATCTAAACACATACACGCCCCAGAGCGGGTAACCCAGGTATATACATACACGCGCAGAAGTACCGCCCTGTAATATACATAACCGTCCAGAAGGGTAATCCCGTACTTACACGTCCCCAACACTCCCATATCGAGTAATACCGTAGAATAAAAAGCACATACATAACGCCCAGAAGAGGAATAAAACCTAGGTATATCTCACCTACACCAAAACGCGCCATGGAGAGGTATTACCGGTCTAATAACCACACCTACACACCGAGAGGTAATACCGGTAGACCATCATCAAAAAATACCTCCAACGCCCCAGAGAGGTAATAACCGTGAAACAAACCAATACACCCACTCGCTCAGAGGTTAACAACCGGTAACACACTACACGCCCAGAGAGGTAATACCGGTATCCACATACAACGCCCCGAGATACACATTATGTAGCACCCTGTGTATACCAACATACAACAACCACGAGAGGTTAATAACCCTGAGTATACTACACCACAACATACCGCCCAGAGAGGTAATGGTGGTGGGTTGAACGGTGGGTAGGCCAAGTTATCCACATACCGCACCAGAGGTACGCAGGTATAACCCATACTAACCCCATAGAGGTAATACCGGTAATACACTCACGCTACCAGCATGGTAAATATATAATATGACTGTATCACATACATACCCAGGAGATAATACCGGTAAACTACATATATACCCAGAGAGTTATACCCGGTATAACCACACAACCCAGAGAGGTAATGAGCCCCTAAATATGCTCACCGGTTATCCCCTACACGCCCAGAGAGGTATACCGATATAAAAAACATACCCCCCCAATAATGGTAATACACGAATCTATACACATCCATGTACATAGAGGTATCCCGAGGTAATCAAATTCCTACGTCCAGAGAGGTATACCGGTATAACCACCTACTGACACGCCCCAGAACGCGGGAATACCGTTATATCACATACCCGCCCAGAAGGTAATACAAACAGGTATACACATACACGCCCCGAGATGATAATACCGTAACACTCCTACACGCCCCGAGAGGTAAATACCTGTATATTCATACATATCCCATAGACGATAATCGGTATAATACTACACCATACCATAAACCCAGAGTGAATACCTTATACCAAATACACACCCAGATAAGGTAATACGTATATACCCATACATATCCTTCCACCGAGATAATACCGTTATAATACACAACCACCACCCAGATAGGTCACTACCTAGTATATACCCCAATACCAACCCCAGGAGAGTGTAATACCGGTAGATTAAACAAATCACATACATATCCACCGCCGCGAGAGGTATACCGGGGATACACACAACACCCAGATACAGGTAATACCGGTAATACCCATACAGGACGCGCCACTTCGGTAGACGCGTCCCTAGGTATAAACCACTACACGTCCATAGAGGGTTACGTATACACAATACCAAGTCCCAGAGGTAATACGGTATATCCCATACAGTCCCAAGAGGTACACCCGTATAAATACACATACATGTCCAAGGATCCCTATAATACCCCCTAGTATATCATAATAAAATACACGCCCAGTAAACGGTAATTACCGGGTAAGGCCCTACACAAATACACGCCCAAGAGTTAACACTGGTATACACATACCCGTCCCAGAGAGGTATACCCTAACGTATAAACCCATTACAACACCTCAGAACGAGGTAATGCCGGATCCTCCCATACAAGCCCAGAAAGTAAGAACCGTATCACACATCACACTCCCCAGAGAGTCATACCCGGTATTACCACATACACACCCAGAGAGATAATACCCAGTCTACTACACACATCAACGCCCAGAACGGTACAATCCTGTATACCCCACACAACGCCCATCAGAGATAATAACCATATAACAGACCGAACCCTAGGCCCAGCCTCTCTAATAACGCGTTATCATAACTACCCCAGATAAGAATGTAATACCGGTATACACATACAACGCCCAGATAGGTATACGGTATACACATCACACAACACACCCAGAGAGGTAATACCCGTTATACATGGTACACACCCACAGGAGAGGGTAATACCGGTACCACATACCTCCCAAGATGGTAATCCGTGATTATGCACATAACACGCCCAGATAGTAATACCTGTATCAACTGTACACGCCACAGAGCGTGCATACTAACCGCGTTATAATCCAATACACGCCCTCAAGAGGTAATTACCGTTATACACATACGTACTCGCCCAGAGAGGTAAACTACCGTATACCAAATACACCCCAGCAGCAGGTAATACAAGTTATACCATAACACACACACCCCAGACAAGAGGTAAATAACCGTATATAAGCACATACACACCCAAGAGCTGTATATACCGGTACTAACACACCCTAACACATCACAAACTAGCCCAGATCGGTATACCGGTATCACCACATTAACACTTCCAGAGAGGTAATACCGGGTATACACATACACCACCACAGAGACTGTTAATACCCTATTAAAACACATACAACAACGCCCAGAGCAGAATACGGTATATCAAGCACCTACCCGTCCAGAGAGATAATATAACCGGGTATACACCTAAACACAACCCAAAGTAATACCAGGTCTTACCATACCAACCAAGAGAGGAAATACCGGTATACTCATAGACACGCCCAAGAGTATCCCGGTATACACATCCCCCCAAGAGGAATACACGGTAATACACATCCGCTCCCAGAGAAGTAATACCAGTACACTACCATAACGTCCCACAGACGTAATACCCTCGTATACTTTTCCAATCCACAACCCCGAGAGGTAATACCGGTATCCACATACACACTACCCAGAGAGGTAATAACCATTATAACATCATACCTCCCAAGCGGTATCACCGGTAACACTACACGTCCCGAAGCGTAAAAACCAGTTAACACATACACGTCCCGCAGAGATACTACCGGTATACACATCACACTCACATAGAAGGTAAGCGCCCTAACCCGTTAATAACACATACACCCCATAGAGGATAATCCGTATACAACATACACCACTCCCCACAGAGAGATAATAACCAGTATACAACATACCCGCCCTGAGAGATCGTAATACCGTATAACGCACATACACCCCAGCTAGAGTAACCCGATAACAAAACTCTAAAACAGACCCAGCCGAGTATACCGATATACCCCTAACACGCCAGAAGTAACTAACCAGGGTAACTCCCATACACGTCAGCCAGGTCAACAATACGGTCCATACCATACTACGTACAGAGAGGATTCCCTCACGGTATACACTACATACCCCCGAGAGATAACCAGGTATAAACACTACCCCCCACATTAAGATAATACGGGTTATACCCACTCAACCACTACCACGTACCAGAGAAGGTAATAACCGATTAACACATCCCACGTCCAGAGATGTATACCTGATATTAAATACATCACGCCCACAGAGAGGTAATACCGGTAAACACATACATCGCCCAGAGAGGTAATACTACCGGATAGTCAACAACATACCAGAGATTTAATACGGTATACACATACACTCCCTAAGAGGTAAATATACCGGTATACCTTGTCACACACCCAGAGAGGTAATCACCCGTTATACACATACACGCCTCACAGAGAGTAATACCGATAAGCCCTAACACATACCCCCAAGTGTAAATACACCGGTATAAACACATACACCGCCCAGAGAGGTATCTAACCGTTAATATACACAACAGGCCCAGAGAGGTATACCGGTCTAAACACATACAACACGCCGCAGAGGTTAAACCGGTATAATACCATACACACCCATAGAGGTACTACCGGCTATTACCACACACACGCCCAGAGATGTAATACCGGTAATAATATACACATACACGCCCGAGAGGTAACATACCTGTATATACATACAGCGTCCAGCAAGGGAACACCGGTATACAACATCACGCCCAGAGAGGTATACCCTAACCGGATATACACCCACACACCCAAGTCAGCGGTAATACCCCCTGTGGTAGAACCTACCCATACAAACTCCCGAGATGTACATAGCCGGTATACAACATACACCCACGCCCATAGAGGTCTAATACCAAGGTATACACAAGACAAACGCCAGATAGTAATACGGGTAACTCTGCACATACGTGTCCGAGAGGCTAATCCCAGGTATAACACATACACACCCAGAGAGATAATACCGGTATACCAATACACACCCCGATGTAAAACCGGTGTACACATACACGCCCCTAGAGGTAATCCCGTATAAACACTACACTCCCAGCAGAGTGTAATACCGGTATACACCTCCAACGCCCAGAAGAGGTACATACCCTGTTATAACACTCCAGCCAGAGAGGTAATACCGGTACACACCATAAACCGCCGCAAGAAGGGTAATACCGGTATTCACACATAAACACAACCCTAGAGGTATACTCCCAGCATATAAACTCATAAACATCCCAGATAGGTAATTCAACCGGTCTACACACACTACCCAGAAGAGGAATCCGGTAGACACATACGCGCCCAAGAGGTACTACCGGTTATACACATATACCCCCAGAGAGGTCTACCCGTAACTCATACACATACATACCCCCCAGCAGAGGTAATAACCGTATAACTCCAGCCTCAACGCCCCCTGAAGAGGTAATCACAGGTATAAACACATACACGCCCCCCCTACATAGAGGAATACAGGTAGACAACTACCCATACGCGCCCCAAGACGAGTAATCTAACCGTATCCGTAAAAACACATATACCGCCCAGAGATGTATCCTGCTATACACATACACACCCAGAGAGGTAGACGTAGTAAAACCACATAACACCCCTACAGGTAATAACCGGTTAATAAACACTCAGAACTCGTAACGCCCAGAAGCGGTATACCCTGGTATAACACTACACGTTCCAGAGAGGCATAATACGGATACCATCACATAACCAACGTCCAGCCCGTCATAATCCGTATACACATCAACACCCAACCCTCGTACCCCTACCTACAGAGAGGTAATACCGGTAAAATACCCTACACGCCCCGAAGGGTAATACCGGTATACCACATACAGAACGCCCGATAGGTAATTACGTATATGACACCATACCCGCCCAGAGCAGGTAATCACCGTAACTACACCTACCCTCCCAGAGATGGTAAATACGCGGTATCACACTAAACGCCCGAGAGTAATCACACGAGCAAGAAGCTGCCCAACAAACTCTATACCATAATCCTATACCCAACACTCACTCCTCTACAACTAAGGCCAACGTATCCCTCCTTCCACTCTAACTAAAAAGACATACACATAACCAACGTCCAGATAGGATAATACCGGTCTACACCTCAAACCTATCCAGAGAGGTCCACCGTTATACACACCGTGATAACCAAAGATGATGTCAAACGGTATACCCAATACACGCCCGAGAGGTAATACCGGTCTACACATACACGACCCAGAGAGATAAATACCGTATACACTACATAGCCCAGAGATGTAATCACCGATATACATCACACTAACCGATCAGAGAGCGAATCCATAGGTATCTACATACACCTCCCGAGGAGCGTATAACTAACCTCAGTAATCACATCACATACGCCCAGAGCCCGGTATTACACCGGTATAAACCCATCAACGCCAAAGAGCGTAATCCGGTATAACACAATACAACAGACCCACCCCAAGAGAGTCATTACACCATATACACAGACAACCGTCCAAAGCCGGTAATACCGTTATATACGACCCACCTCACACCCATTCCAGTGAACGGCCCCTAGAGGTAATACCGGTATCACTACACTAACACGCCCAGAGAGGTTAATACCGTATCACACATACAAACGCCCAAAGAGGTAATACCGGTAGTCACATACGTTCCAGAGGGCTAAACCGGTATAAGACCCCACACAACCCAGACAGATAATACCACGGTATCCATACCACCCGAAGGTAAATACCGGTATACACATACAAGCCCCCCAGAGAGTATATACCGCGTATATACACATCCAACGCCCAGATGGTAATACCGATATAACACACATACAACACGCCCAAGCAGGTAAACCGGTAAACACATACAACGCCCAGAAGTAAATACCCGTATAATCCACTCACTAACGCCCAGAGCGTGTAATCACGTATAGGAAAGCCCTAAACACATACATTATAACGTCCCAGAGAGTAATACCATACCAGGTAGAACACATACACATATACAAATACCCGCCACAGATGTAATACCGTATATACATGACACACCCCGAGAGGTAATACCGTCTACACCCCAGACACTCCAGGAAGTCAAGACCCTGGTTAGACAACATCCCCCCGTCCACTTCCAGAGAGCATAGGTAATAACCGGTATGACACATACACCCACACATACTAAGGAATACCGGTATACAATACCACATCCTACCCCAAAGAGGTTATAACCGGTATACAACATCACCACACGCCAGAGATTTATACCGGTATAACCCGACCCTACCCAGAGAGGTTCAATAACCAGTATAACACTTGGGGCGCAACCCCCCTACCAGCACAGGTATACCGGTATATACAACATACACGCCCAGAGAAGCTATCCCGGTTACCCGCACACCGCCCCAGAGGGTACACGATATACACATACACGTCCCGAAAACTTATACAGTCATAACCACATACCACCCAGAGAGGTAATCCGGTTCACCCATTACATACACAGCCCAGAAGCTATACCTAGGTATACACATACACGTCCAGAGAGGTACAATACCGGTATACACATCACCCCAGCAATGGTATAATACCGTTCATTAAAAGCACCCAATCCGCCCAAGAGTACTACGGTATACCCTACAACGTCCCGAGAGATAATACCTAGGTATACCATACACACCCTACACCCAAGAGGTATACCACCACCTAGGTATAACACTACACTCCCAGAAGAGGTAATTGACCGGGATATACCCTACTCCCACATACAACGCCCATAGAGGTTAATACCGATATACCTACACATACACGCCCCACTCTAAGGTGTGAATCCCAGTGACACTGACTATCACATACACTAGGAGCCCCCTAGAGGTATACCGGTAATAACACATACACGGCTCCCAGAGAGGTAATACCGGCATACACATCCGGCGCCCAGAGAGTTAATACGCGTGTATCCACAAAGCACACACGCCCAGAGAGTCATACCAGTGAACCGACAGCTCATACCACACACCGCCTAGCCGCACAACTCTATGAGTGTGATTCACGTGCACAGCGCAATTACCCACCAACACGCGCGCAGCCACCTAATGTGTGATTCACGTGCACGAGCATTAGGCACAACGCGCGCCGCGCCACTATTTGTTCACGTGCCTAGCACTTAGCACCCGCCGCGAAGCCAATATCGTGTGTAATTCATGCACGAAGCATAGCACATGCACCTCACGCGCGCTGCCAACATGTGTGATTCACGGCAGCCGAGCAGTAGCACAGCGGAGGCCCACACCTATGCTGTAGTTCACGTGCACGGAGCATTTAACCAACAAAACGCTGCGCAACACAACTAATGTGTGATTCACGTGCACACACGCATTAGCACCAGCACACAGCCCAACTATTGTGTGATTCGTGCAGGCTAGCCACACACCGCAGCACAACTAGTTGTAGATTCACTGTGCACTACATTAGCCAACGCTCGCGCACAACACGCCAACTATGTGTGCTGTCACGTGCACTCCAGCCTTTTAGCACACCCACACGCCAACTATGTGTTTGATTCACAAGTGCCCAACTTACACAGCACACACGCGGCCCACTACTGTGGTGATTTCACTGCCGAGCATTCGCAACACCGCGCTAGCCAAACTATGTTGTTCACGTGCATTAGGCACAACTCGCTCACTGCGCCAACTACACCGCATGGGGTGAACATCAACGGAACGAGCGTAGCACACGCGCCAACATAGTGTGATTCACGTTCACGGCATTAGCCAAACCGCTGCAGCCACTATGTGTGACATTCCCGTGCACGCTAGCATTTACATACACGCGCGCGAACTAGCCACACATGTGTGATTCACGTGCAACGAAAGCATATAGATAGCACAACGCCCAACTATACGGTGAATTCACTTGCACGAGCATATGCGCCACACCACAACCCGCGCCCAACGAGGTGTGATTCACGTGCACGAGCATTAGCACTACTTAAAACTAGACTTACGCGCCACTATGTGGGTTCAACGTGCCCAGAGCATATAAGCCCCCATACCGCAGCCAACTATGTGTGATCTCACGTGCACGAAGCTTGCACACACGTGCCACCTGGTGTCCTCAACTTATGCACGCGCATTAGCACACGCGCCAACGAGGTTTGATTCACGTTCAAACGTCATAGTACAACACACCAAATCAGCCACCTACATGTGGAACTTCACTTGCACCTCAAAGCATTAGCCCCGCTGCCACTATGTGTGAACTATATTCACGTGCCACAGCATAGAGCGCTAAACACACGCCAACTTTATGCTGGTCTTCCGTGCCTCCGCTTACATACCACACGCGGCCAACCTAGGTGTGATCACGTCTGCACAGCATCTAGCACACACAACGCCAACTAATGTGAGACCTTAGATTCACGTCGCCAGCATCTCATAGCACACACACCGCCAAACTATGTGTGATTCACGTCCCCTACGAGCATTATGCACACAACATGCCAATCATCTTTTTGACTCACGATGCACGAAGCATTAGCACACGCGCCACCTATGATGCTCCCTAGATTCACGCCTATGCACGGCATTACACACCACCCACTATGTGTGATTACAACGTGCACGAGCTTACAACACACCAGCCCCTAGCCAACCTATGTGTACGAATTTTCATCCTTCACGAGCATTGAATAGCAAACACACACCGCCCTTTGTGATGTCACGTGCACAGCGCATAGCACCACAGCACTGCCACTACATAGTGTGATTCACTAGTTATGCAACCTTCCTCACTCATTAGCCTAACACCGTCACCACGCCAACTATGCTGTATGACATCACGTGTCCACGAGCACTTCACACAGACCCTACCCTACAGCCACCATTGTGTGATTCACAGTGCAGGCGCATTATCACACGCGCCCAGCAGCCGCCCCCAACCTTAATGTGTGCAGTTCCGGGCACCTACGAGTCATTCAGCTCAACACAGCACGCGCCCTAGCAGTCCAATATTACTGGGAATTCAAACTGCACCGCATTAGCACACAACACGCGCGCGGCAGAAGCTAAGACCAACTACATGTTAGATTCACTTGCACAAGCAGTCTACAACAGCCGCGCCAACTTATGTGTGTTTCACGTGCACGACATTCAGCACACACACGCGCCGCGCACTATGTCGTATGATTCCGTCACGAGCAATGAGCAATCACGAGCGCTACACAACTATCTGGGATTTCACACGTGCACAGCCTTGCACCCTAGCGCGAGCCAACCTCCCTTTAGTGATTCACGCGGCTAACGAGCATTAGCGCACACAACGACCAACCATATGTGTGACCTTCACAGTGCACGAGTCTAATTCGCACCCCACGCAGCCAACACTGTTGAATTCACGTGCACGAAGCATATAGCCACGCGCACCTGCCCTAACCAACATATGCTTATATGATTCACAGTGCACGACATAGCACCTAACCTCCACACTATGTGTGATTCACCTTCACAGCAGTACACCCGCGCGCGACCACTCGTTATCATGCACTTATGCTAACATGCACTTAGCAACAACACCAACGCCCACCTATGTGTGATCACTGTGCACGAGCATGTAGCACACGCGCGAGCACCACTATGTGTATATTCCGTTGACGAGCCTTCGCGCACACACGCGCGCACCATACCACCTAATATGTATTCACGTTCACGACACCTAGCATTAGCACACGCGCCCTAAGCAAGCCACACTATGTCAGATTCCGTCACACATTTCACCCCATCGCACCAGCCAACTCACTGTGTGATCACAAGTGCACGAGCATTAGCACATCAGCAGCGCCATCCATATGTGTAGATTCCACGACACTAGCACTTTTAGCACGCCACGCGCCTACTCAAACTATGTGGAATTCAACAGGGTTCACCTCAGACATTTAGCACCGCGCGCAGGCCAACTATGTGTGATTTCACTGCACTGCAATAGCAAACTACACTCGACGCAACTATGTGTGTTCAACTGCACGCGCATTAGCAAAAACAATAACTATCTGCCCAAACTATTGTGATTCACGTGCACGAGCATATAGCACACCACGCAGCCAACGTTTGTGAATTCGCACGGCAGAGCTTTAGCACACAACGCCCGCCCAAACTATTTGTGTTCACGTGCTAACGAGCATTAATCCAAAGACACTCGCCAACTAACATGTGGACTCACAATGCACAGCATTAGCACACACGCCAACTATTGTGATTCACCGCTCTAGCACGAGCATTTAGCACACACACTTCCACTCTTTTGGGGTGGGTGACTTCCCGTGCACGCGCATTAGCACACACGAGCGCCAACTATGTGTGATTCACGTGCACGAGCATTAGCACACGCGCGCAAGTACGCCAACTATGTTGTATGATTCTCGTTCACCGCATTATAGCAAACTGCCAACTATGTGTGATCTATCACCTGTACCGAGCATTAGCCAACACCGCCCACTATGTGTGATTCACGTGCACGAGCATTAGCACACACACGCCAACTATGTGTGATTCACGTGCACTGAGCTTAGCACACGCGCACAATACTGTTGTGATTCAGTGCACGAGCATGCACAACACCGCACACTATCTGTTCTGTTCCTTGCACGGCATTACAGCACGCTGCAACGCAACTATGTGTGATTCACGTGCACCCGTCTAGCAATAGCACACGCGCCACCTATGTAGTGATGCACGTGCACAGAGCATTAGCCGCGCCAACTCTGTTAGGATTCACGTCAACTATTACATATAAATCATCCGGCCACCACTATGTTGTTCACTGCCACAGCCTATAGCACATACACACGTCTCCACTAGTTGATCCCACGTGCACGAGCCATTAGCCACGCCCAACTTTCATGTGATTCACGTGCCCTAGGCATTAGCACACCCAGCAGCAGCCACTATCTAGTGTGATTCACTGTAGCACGAGCATATATCACACGCGCCTAGCACAACTATGTGTGAATTCCACCACGCAAGATCGGGCCAGTACACAACTGATACCAACCATCCTCCAGGAAGATACAAGAGACTGCTAACATTTTCCTATCACCTGAAGCACCCCGCATCCATCACTAATTGTCGTATGTCAGACCTTCAACCGCCTCCTCAAACCTCTCAATATAGTTAATAGGCTGATAGTAGAGCAGCATAGTATTCAGCATAACAACGAATGCCGGGCACGACTAGACCATCCAACTGTGTTGTGACTCTCATCAACCTCTGATACACAACTACTGTCCCTTAATGCACCCCGCTGCGCACCCATATGTGCGATCGTATCCCACACGCTTGGCACGAACGCCCAATATATCACCAAATCGCACCCACCTATAGTAGATCGATTCACGGGTGCACATGAGCCCTTAACTCAATCATGGAAGATGGTTCACCTGCTTCCTGCCAGCAAACTGCTCGGCTGTACCCCCCCTCACCTAATATAACCACATCGTGCATAGGACCGTCGACATCTCAGAACACGAGCATGTAGCAGTCACCTTCTCAATCCCCAACAACAAATTGTATTCTGATGCGAAAGTAGTGCCAGAAGATCCGAGGCGCTCCCAAACACATGAGGGCCAATGGAAAAGGTTGTGTGTGAGCGAGCCATCGCACCCGGTGAGCCCGAACCACGGATTGCTAGCACGCGCTTTGTAGACATTGTACCATATCATTGTGTCTTGGGGTATTTAGGTTGGCGTGATACCCTACTTCCAATTTGTGGATTACCAGCGCGACCGTCTAAACTCTTTGTCACTTCTCCATACGCTCAAACATAACTCTCAACTGCGCCACATTAAGAATAAAGTGCACAGACGGACCTCCTGAGGTCCACCCACACCGACATTCTTCCACCTTCGACGAGAGCACTGATAGCGTGCCGCGTCTATCAAACAACCACCGAGCCATGAGATTACTCGGTTGGGGCGGTATGGAGATATGTCTAGCTTTGTGTATGACACTTTTGTGGTGTCCGGGGAGTTTACGGTTGGGTGGGACCTCCTATAGCGGTGGCGTAACCGTAAATCGTATAGATCGATACATTAGATTTTCTACGATAGTAAGTGAAGTCTGTCTCTTAAGGTGGTTGTCACCAATATTGTGTTGCTTAATGTTTTACTAATTATAAGTAGTCTAGATATTGTTAGGGGTGGGAGTAAATTGTCATTTCTTAAGAATTAGTAATAGTTAGTACATTATGGATATTGTGTGTTACTGGTCTAGTGAGTCAAGTAGTAGGCGTTATTATAATTTTGTAGTAGTATGTGTTATATAATGGATCGTCGGTCCATTAGTTTCACCCGTTACAGTAGCGTAGCGGGTATAGAGAACTCAGTTATTCATGGGGGATATTGCGCTCTGTGTGGTCTGTTCAGAGGATAGATATGTCGGATTTGTATTGTCTTAGCATAGCCAGCTAGTAGTCTAGTGTTCGCTCTTGTTACTATGCAGACACAATGGATTATATGTGTACAGTGAGCTTAGTGTGTGTGGGTTTCTAAGAGATCCGCTAATCTCCAACACCCATACTGGTGCGCTGTTAGTGATACCCGCTACATTCAGAGTGTATGGTCGGTCTACGAACAGGGGACCAGGGGCAAGCGCCGCACGCGGATAGTCGCTCCTTTATGTCGAACTCGGATGCCCTGACGGATGCTCTCTCCAACAATGTTTCCTCACCCACAATGGGAACCAATCCGCTCGCGCCACCGGGGTCTCTCATTTCTTTAATCCATGGCCATTCCCAACCTCCCCACGACACCCTATTTGTACAGCCGTAAAGTGAAGCTTCGGGGCTCTCTGGTCGCGCTGATTACACTGTATTATTCGCCACAGAAACCCACACACAAACACCACACATATACACCTAGTACTGCCTTCATAAGCCTGGTGTGCCGAGCATGGCGAAAACCATTCTTCGCCACAATAAACCACTAGTGCCAGGCAGACCGGGGGAAGGACGGTTATGCTACGACTAGATCATTCCAAGGCTAGAACACCTGGGGTTTAGAAACAAGTAACCTCTGTTTGCTGGCCTTTATGGTCTTGGCTATCTGCACGGTACACAGAGCGCGGGAGTGAAAGTAGCATCACCGTGGTACTGCGAAAGCTCGCACACAATATAAAAAGCCTTTTCGTTCGCCACAGAACGGTATCATCTATTTATTTTGTGGTCAGTGTTCATTGAGTCTCTGTCACTCAAATCGGGTAATTTAAAAAAAACCGTAAAACTGGCTACTGCGCGTTCTGTACATACATGTGTTGTCGTTTTTGAATATCATTCGGGCTAATATACTCAAGTATTGTGACAGAAAAACGCAGAGGGTAGTGTTGCTTAAATGTGCCCTAGTAAAACATGTGCTAGATAACCGTGCATCGGGTGTCGGCTGAACGATGGACTAGACCCGTCGCCAGGATACTGAACAGTTTCCTAATCTCTTTTAGGCTGGGACTAATCTGCAGGCCGCTTCAGCGAATCGCCTGGCACTTCCATTCACACACCAGTGTTTTGGGCATAAGCTGCTGGTACACGAGTTGGGGTCGAGTGGCTCCTCTAGCTGCATGAACAGCTTTTGGTCTTATAACTATGACCCCGGTCTGCTGCCGCTATATTTGCTTCGTCGCATCGGTGTCCTGCATCGTATAGTGAGATCTGGTAAGAACGTTAAACCTCTACATGCAGTGCTTCCTGGTTCCTCGTCCGGCCTGCTTCCCTCGAAGAGTCGCGACTGGAGAGTCAACATGATTCAGTGAAGGCGCCGTTGCCGGGCTTCGTCTAGCGGTCTGAGAGAACAGGAGCTGTGCCAACAACTCGCCGGTACTATGCCAAAAACAGTGAAATTTAACCATCAAACCGTTTCATGTTCCTTTTTGTGCTTCGAGAGCCAATTCGCATGGATAAGTTTCCATCACTGTGGTGACTAATCGTGTGGTGAGCTGAACGGTGGACTAGACCACGTCGTCAAGTCCCCAAACCCCCCAGTCAGGAGAAGGCACACCGTGGTAGTTAAGTTATTCGCGACTGGCAACATACAGTCATGCGGTTTTTGGTTGCTTAATTATACACGTTTTTGGCAAAGTTCCGGTTGTGTGTGCACGTGCCTCTGACATTGCAGTTGCCTAACCTCGGGTACTGAGTACACTCGGGCGCTGCTTCTGCACAGAATATCTCTGGGTAATCTCACCTCTTCGCTTTCCTTCTCGTTCCCTTCTTCCTGACGGCGCAGGGTGCTGGCTGAACATGGTATCACCGGTGCCTGTGTTTTCTGGCTTTGAACTGTAATAAAAAACGTGCAGGCGTTCTGGCTGAACATGGTATAATCCGTGCATGGGTTCTGGCTGAACATGGTAATAACCGTGGCTAGTTCGGCTGCACTGGTAAATAATACCGTGCATGGGTTCTAGCAGGACATTGTAATTCAACCGTGGCTGGGTTCTGCGGCTGAAACTGTAATACAACGTGCCATGGGTTCCTGGCTGACATGCGTAAATTTATACCCGTGCATGGTTCCGGCTGCTCCTTGAACAGCAACATATTCATTTCCAATTCTTCAATGCGGACGGGTATCTAGGCAATTTAATATCCCTGATGATTCATTTATCTATGTTGAAGTATTATATATTCAATCATTTTATTGTCCATCTACATGTTTCGCAACAACCATCCATTAGCCACATGTTTAGCAATACGAATACCATCAGATATATTTCAAGCCATCCTAGGCCCCAGTTTTTGTTGATACCAATTAACTATCAACACATGCAATTTAAGTATGACATTGTTACTAGCTGCGCCAACTGCACCCGAATGCCTGCTTTCTATTTACCTGCGCGCTGGCCTGACACCTGGTGTCGCTACTATGTACATTGCGATTTAATTGTGAGTTACAAGGCACCACAGTGATATATGTTTTACAGGTTAGTTTTATTATAAAAGTTTAATTTTTCATTATTTGTGGTGTGCAATCAAGTGGCAAGATTCTTTTGTGCTGGTATTATTAGGGTATTTATACCAGTATTGTTATATAGTGTATTATTAGAAGTCATTATTATTATTGATCAGAGGTTGTATTTAGGCGTTATGTTAGATGTTTTATTATTAGTTAATAGTATTGTTATTAGGCGATATTATTAGAAGAATTAGTTTGCTGTGCCGTAGTGGCTTTATTGTGTTATTCGAGATAGTATTAGCAAGCAGGCGAATCACCTTCTGTGCAAGAGGGGCAAAGATGACGCAGCGGCTGCACCACGATGCAGAAAACATCCGATTGAGGCTAAGGGACGGTGCCAACAAATCCTCATAACGCGTTCACCCGCGCGGTGGCTTTTAAAAAAAAAAAGCCATGATCCGCTGGGTGAAGAACGCGTTAGAGAGTGCCGCGGGACTAGCTTCCCTTCTCTGTAATTTTTATCCATGTTTGTCAAATAAAGTGATTTGTTGACAAGCACAGTCCAGCCTGCACTCGATTTTTACTGCCCTTTCCCCATGCGTCCCCTCGGCACAGTTGATTTCGCTCTGCTTTCTATTCCACTGTACACACAGATCCCGAACACACACATGGATTATTTGATACTATCATCTTTAAAGTGCGCCTCCCCCACTACCATGGTTTATTTGGTTCTTTGGTGTATATCAGAGGTCAGGGGGTCCTACGACATCCCCCATACACTCTCTTTACACTTGCTTAACCGTGTTCTCTAGGGGTAATGCCTAAGCTCAACATGTTATGGTCTAAAATAAAGCCGATTTGTTGACAGCACGTCCAGCCTCACATCGATTTGTTACTGCCCATTTTCCCCCCCCATGCGTACCCCTCGGAGCACAGGTCATGGATAAAAATTGAGAGGAGGGAAGAGTGCCCCTGCACCTCTAACGCGTTTCACCCGCGGTCAGGCTTTTTTTTTTTTAAAAAGCCCGACCGCGGGTGAAACGCGTTAGAGGATTTGTTGCAGCACAGTCCAGCCTCATCGATTTTTTCTGCATCGTGGTGCCCGCTGACTCATCTTTCCCCTCGGCACAAGGTGATTTCGCTCTGCTTCTAATAATACTCGAATAACAATAACCCTAACCACAATACTAATTCTTCTAATAATATCCCTAATAACAATACTATTAATAATACTAAAACATCTAATAATAACCCTAATAACAACTCTATCAATAATAATAATACTTCTAATAATACCACTAATAACAATACTTGTAATAATACCCCTAATAATACCCAAAAAGATTCCACTTGATTGCACACCACAAATAATGTAAAATATAACTTTTAATAGAAACTAACCCTTAAAACATATATCACTGTGTGTCCTTGTAACAGCAATTACAACGCAATGACAGTAGTGAGGCGCACCAGGCAGGCAGAGCGCGCAGGAAATAGAAGCACATTCGGGTGCAGTTGCCACTAGTAACAATGTCTACTAAATTCATGTGTTGATAGTTAATCTGGTATCAACAAACATGGGAGCCTAGGTGGCTTGAAATAATCTGATGGTATTGTATATGCTAAACATGTGGCATATGGATGGTGCAAACATGTAGCTGAGACAAATAAAATATAATATATATAGCCAACATAGATCAAATTGAACAGAGGGATATTAATTTGCCAAACCCTCCCAATTGAAGAAGTTGGATGAATAATGTTGCTGTTCAAGGAGCAGCCAGAACCCATGCACGGTTATTACCATGTTCAGCCAGAACCCAT